>CATIWQ010483152.1:0-34129 GCA_949673415.1 Euphorbia schlechtendalii | reverse complement strand
CTAATAGCAACTCCTTTTCTCGGATTGATAGAGTACTTATATCATATGGAATTTCAGATATGTGGCCTGCTGTTTCTATTTCTACAATAGACTCCACCTTATCTGATCATCTACCGATTCTATTCCGTTCTCATGATGTTCCTAATAATGGCCCGAGACCTTTTCGATCTCTGAATTGTTGGTGGGACCACCTAGACTTCCTGATTTATATTAAATCTAAATGGAGCTATATCTGTGCAGTCCACTTGAACCGCGATATCTCTTTCAAATTGAGGGAACTCTCCATTCGTATTCGCTCATGGAATGCTAAAAATTTCGGGAAATTAGAGGTGCGGATCAAGGATCTTGAAGCAAAAATTTTGGCAGTAACTTCCAGCAGCAGTTTAAGGCCACTATCTGATGCAGACAGGTCTGAGTTACAACAGCTACGAACGGCATTACTCCAACATCGAAAAAATCTCGAGAGTATTAAACATCAGCAGTCGCGGGTTAATTGGTCACTTTTAGGAGATCAAAACACAACATTCTTCCATCGCTCGGCTTCAACTCGTTATAGGAACAACAAGATTACTCAACTTGATATTAATGGAAGTCTTCTGCATGATGTTCCTTCGATAACAACATATATTAGATCATTCTATTCGGATCTATTTTCAAAGTCTCTGGCTGTTCTGTTTTCGCTACGGAAGTTACACTTTGCCAAGGTCCCGGAGACCTCTAACATCGGTTTGATTGCGCCCTTCTCAGAAGAAGAGGCATGTGCAGCGATTTGCTCTTGTGACGATAATAAAGCCCCTGGGCCGGAAGGGTTCAACTTTTTCTTTTATAAAAGATTTTGGGAGGATCTTAAGGCAGAATTCATGAGCGTTTTCCACCATTTCCACCATTCATCTCAATTACCGCAAGCTCTCAAAACCTCCCACACCATTCTCATATCGAAAGTTCCGGGATCCTCATGTTTGAATAACTTCCGCCCGATTGCTCTAATACACGGAATTTAAAAGATTTTGGCGAAGCTGCTTTCCCACCGTCTATAACCAATTCTACCTACCCTGATTTCTAAAAATCAATTTGCCTTCACTAAAGGCAGAAGCATTCATGAGTGCTCTTTTATTGCCTCGGAGGTGATTAGCGCAATTCACAAGCAACGACGATCTTGCCTTGTCTTCAAACTTGACTTCCATAAGGCGTTTGATAGTATCTCTTGGACGTATATTGATGCAGTACTTCTGGAAATGGGATTTGACAACAAATGGATTTCTTGGCTCTCGAATTGTCGGAAAAATTCAACGACTTCCATTCTTATCAATGGCTTCCCAAGTGACCCAATCCGTCTTCAGAGAGGAGTTAAGCAAGGTGATCCCTTATCTCCCTTCATTTTTGTCTTAGCAGTGGAAGGTTTAAAACAACTATTCAAGGCAAGTATTCCCGAAGGCCTGATTCCGGGTTTTCGCTTGGACGATTCTCTTCCGGATATCTCCTTGTTACAGTTTGCAGATGATACTATTTGCTTCCTTCCAGCAAATGAATTAGTCATCGCTACTTTTGTACGCATTTTGAGATGTTTTGAATTAATTTCGGTACTCAGAATTAATTTTCAGAAGAGCTCGCTTTGGGAATTAATGTTGATAATGGCAGCCTATGCAGTTTCGCTTCTCAACTTGGTTGTCGGGTCGAGAAGTTTCCAATCAATTACTTAGGCATACCGCTCTCTTTTAAGCGACTTCCGACTTCCATGTGGGATCCGTTAATTGCCAAATTCACGGGTAGATTGGTGAATTGGAAGGGGAACTGTCTCTCTTATGCGGGTAGAATGGTTTTAATTAAATCGGTTCTGTCCTCCATTCCGATTTACTTGCTTTCCATTCACAAGCTACCCAGTTCGGTTGAAGCTAGGTTGATTAGTTTGATGAGGAATTTCCTTTGGCGTGGAGATGGGAACGTTAATGGTATTTGCAAGATTAGCTGGAGCACGGTAAACTTGCCATTACCTCTCGGGGGTCTTTACATTCGGGATTTCAGATTAATCAATTGCAGCCTTATGCTCAAGTGGTTATGGAAACTTAGATCAGCGAATCAGAACTCCTTATGGTTCAACTACTGTGTTGTTCGGAACAGATTCAGTTGTTGGAACGATGTAATGACCTCTAATACTTCCAAGCTTTCCCCAATTTGGTCCGATGTGGTTCGCTGCTGTTTTGGCAATCGAGTGTATTGGGAATTTTTCATTTCGAATTGTCGTGTTCGAATCGGTAATGGGATATAATCTTCTTTTTGGTTCGATAATTGGACAAGTAACCAAAGTCTTGCCTGGCTTTTTCCCTACCTTTACGCTCTATGCAATCGTAAATCTTACAATGTCAGAGATGGGTGCTCAACTCTTTTTGGAGCTAACCGATTCTGCCGTCCCTTTTGGAAACGTAGTCTACGGTTGAATATGCAAACCAGATGCGTTGAACTATGCAACTGGATCTCCATGGCCTGTCTTAACATCTTCGGTAACAACTCAGATTTCCTTAGTCATCAATCCCTTCTTTCTTTTGGTGCTGCTACTGACCGGTTTCTCTGGGAGCCTGGGAAGGATAACGCCTTTTCTGCTGCAAGTTTCTGTGGTAGTTTTTATCATCCTCCCCGATGGCCCCAGCCTAGTTCAGATTTTTCACTGATTTGGAGGAGCTGTCTACCACCCAAGCTGCGCTTCTTTGGATGGTTGGTTCTTCATGGAAGGCTTCCCACTAAATCTTTTCTGCTGAATAGAGGATGCACCTCGATCAACGATGACTGCTGCCCATTTTGCACTTGTATCGAAAGTACTGACCATGGGCTGCTGCTGTGCAATCGGAGTCGTCGTGTTTGGCAAGCTGCCATGAGGTGGTTCGGTTTCTGCTACCCCCTACCTTGTTCCAGTGAAGCTTTTCTTTTGGAATGGCACGTCTTCTTTCAACCGGGTCGAGCTAGGGAATTCGGTACTTCGTTTTGGATCGCCATTGCTTGGACCATTTGGACAACTAGGAATAATCTCGTCTTCGAAGGAACCCATCCTACCTTGGATCACGTTGACTTTTGTTTACTTTTATTTTAAATGTACCAAACGTAGTGTGGGTAACTCGGAATCAGATATTTTTGTCAACCCGGGCTTTTTACTCTCTTGTAACTGATGGATTTTGTTTTATTTATAAAAGAGGAATAGGTGTTTTGTACGTAAGCGTATGCATCAACCTAGTTGTGACATACGCCCGAAATTTTCACCTATTCCAATCTTTTTCCCGTCGGGGGAACACATCATTACCCCGGGGGGTTTTCAAAAAAAAAACACTTTATTGAAGTCCCATAGACAATCAAGTGACTTAAAGGAGTTAATTTTGAAAAAGGTTCAGTCAAAATAGTAGCCCTTTGTATCCAACCATTATACGCATAAACCACTAAAATATGGATTTCTAAATCAATAATCTTCACCTTGATCAACAAAATTTAACTATTTCTAAAAATAACCAAATGGCAGTCGATCAAAGTAGAATTCTAGAATGTGACAATTCCTAGTGACATTCATCATGGGAATAAACTAAAACCAAAATCAAAGTGGACCCACATTTTTTCTCAAAAGCATGTCATTAACATTTTCCCGTTCTGATTCAACCATCGCAATAAATTGTGAGTTATGATTGTAACTAAAGAATGAACAAAGATTCAAAATCGAAGAAATATCTAACCCCCCACGACAGTTCTAAATCAGAAAATTAAAAGACATGGAAGTGATACACCTTAGCTCCCTAGATTGAACTTGCTAAGTGGAAATTAGCTCCTATAACCTTGAACAATCACAACCATATATTTACACTTCTAAACCCTAGCAGAGAGATGGTGAACCCAAGGCTCACCGTTGCCAATTATAGCCACCTCCCCTTGCCCCGCCATTTATCTGCTCCCATCCCTTCCCTCAACCACCGATCAGCCCCACGAAACCCTATCCCACATCTAAACCCTAGCCTTCAAACAAAACCAACAAAAATCTATTTTAAAAACTACCCTAACTCCCATGATGCTTCGGCCTTACGTTTTATTCGCAAAATATGGGGTAACCGGACTGGTGTACACAGCTAGGAAACGGAACGCTAAGAACCTGAACTTTGGTTTCGTAAGCCTTGACGGATTGATCCCCCTTCATGAAGCCCTAAACCATCTAAACGCTATCACCACAGGTATCGTTCGTCTTCGTGCTAATGAAGCAAAGTATGACCGAAATTCGGATTACAAAGCTTCCCCCGCCGCAGCCACATCCCTATGAAACCGACCCCCTCACATAGATTCCGTGAATCCCCTAGAGGTGAACATTCTAACGCTGAAATGGTTTCGATGAAGGAAAAGTCCTCTATGATCTGAAGCTTGATAGTACTTTTGAATCAACATGGGGTACATCTCTAATCATGAAGTGTTGCAGCGGAAGGGTATTATTATTGTTTGGGTTTGCTCATTTCATCTCCAAAGTAGTGAAGATCTGAACCATCTCTTTGTTCAATGTGCCTTTTCAGACCAGTTATGGATGGAAATTTCTTCGCTTTTTGGTCCAATCATAGACATTTATTAGCATATGAAGCGTGCTATTTCTTTGGCATTTTTATAGCGGTTTAGCCGCCAAATTTTGAATCTATGGAATTTTGACGGTGGTAAACATTATTTTGCTTCTTTGGTCATCCAAAAATAATTGCATATTTGAGGATGCAAGACCGAACATCAATCTCACTCTCCGTCGCCTTTCGGAAATGCTTAGAAGGACGAAAAGACTAGTGGTTTGTACCACTTAGAACTCTAGTTGAAAATGGTTTCTTGGCTAATCTTCATTTGCATCCAAGACATTCTATATCACCGAAATTATTCCGCTTTGTTGGGTTCCACCATCTTTTGATTGGGTTAAGTTAATATAGATGTGTTGTACTCGGGTTCTTCGGGTCCTTCTTGTTGTTGTATAGTCTTTAATGATAATAGGGGTTTCATTTTGCATTGCATATCCTTTCCCATGGAGGATACTTTCTCTTTTATTTTTGAACTTAGTGCAACAATTTATGCCATTGAGGTGGCGGTTTTGAAGTATTGGATGAACCTTGGGTTGGAAGTGATTTAATATAGACAGTGCATTCTTCACTACAACATACAGTTATTAATGAGGCCGAATGGCAGAATGTAAAATCCAAGGCAACTTCAAGCGAGAACGGTCAAGGTGCCATAAACTCACCTTCTTACATTGGAAGAGAGCCTTCTTATATTGGAAGGTCAGCAAGACATTTCTAAATCGTAGAAACAAAACCCCAGATATGGACAAGAGACAAAGCTCAACCAAATAGACAAATGTTTTCCTACTTAAAGAGTTTAATTTTTTAAATTTTTTGGTCATTCTGTAACTTCAATTTGTGATTTTTTTTTTCTTTTATTTTATTTTTCTATTATTTTGTGGTATTTTTTCTTTAATAAAATTTGAGGCCGGTTTCCCGGGTCTCAACTTCATTCAAAACCGGAATAGAAGACTTATAAGTTGTAGTTAGTATATATTTTGGGCAAATAGTAAATAAGAAAGGAGAATGTGTGTACCTTGGAAGTTGTTATTGCCAAGATATAACTGTTGAAGCATGGTCAGATTCCCAAAATTCTTTTGTAGACCTCCTTCAAATTTATTGTAGGACAAAGATAAGATTTGCAACCGCTTGCATACAAACAACGAGGAAGGAACGATGCCTTTGAATGAGTTAAAACTCATATACAAGCCTTCTAATGCTGGCCAATTAGCAAACATACGTGTTGGAAAATGGCCTGTCAAATTATTTACCCCAACATCCAATATCCGTAGTGAAGGCATGCTGAAATTAGAGATCATTTGAAAGGATCCCGTCAATGAATTATGACTAAGATCTATTTCCTGCATCGAAGAAATGTTGAATATGCTAACAGTCATAGCTCCTGAAAGCTTGTTCTTACTCAAGTTAATATTTTTCAAGCTGTATAGATATCCAATTGAAACGGGAATATGCCCTTCAAGACCATTCTTGTCCAAGGAAAGCCATTGGAGCTGGGTAAGGTTGCATAATGATGGTGGAATGACACCTGCGTTAAAAAATATTTTTTCAAGGAGCAACTGTAAGTACGAGGATTTGTAGGATAACTTATTGAACTTTTGTAAGCTACATAAAAAAAATAGGACATATAAGTTAAAGAACGAACCTACAAAGTTGTTTGAACCTAGATCAAGATATTGAAGTTCGGCGAAAGTTCCAATCCATGAGGGGATAATGCCACTGAAATTATTGTATTCCAAGTCAAGCAGCTTTAATTGGCGTAAGATAGCAGGTTGAACAGGAAGATTGCCATGGAATTGATTGGTAGACAAAGAGAAATTGACTAAGAATGAAAGGTTTCCGATTTCTGGATCAATTGTCCATTGTAGGGACATATTTATGAGTTGAATTGTGTCAACTCTATGATGGCGAACTCCACAATTAACACCAATCCAATTGCAAACAGGAGTAGCCTTAGACCAATTAGATAGTAACATATTTTGCGGGTCACTTGTGATGTAAGCTTTGAAGGCAAGCAGTGCTTTCTCATCGGTGCTGATATTTGCAGTATGTAGTTGGTTCATGCATATTAACAAACACATTGCATACAATGTATCTATCCCAAAAAAATAGCTTAAATTCCTCATGATCACAAAGAAAAAACAGAATGAGAATTGGTGGTCTTTAGGAATAGAAATTGTATTTATTATCTTAATGACATAATAAATTATATAAAGCCCTGCCTTTACGCATTACCCTTAACCCCACATGATTATTATAAAGCAACATGATAATTATTATACGTGCACTACCATATATACATTGCATGTGCTATCACTTGCGGTTGAACCCGTCCATTGCGCGTACTTCACAAAGTCAAAACTCAAAAGCTGACAAACTTTGCTATCATTGACTCTTTTTTTTCATACTAATTAATGGTTTATAAGAGCTTTCATCGATATTCTTTTCTGTAAATGACTATGATTGCACAAAGGTTTTGCTAACCTAGTATATTTATTATTCTTTTTATATTTTGTTGTCTAAGAGGGATTTCATATTACATTACTCTGTTAAGTGTATTTAATGGGAACTAATTTTATTAGGATATGGTGCCCCTAGACATGTCCTTAATTACAATCCACGCCAGACCATAAGTTATGCATCGAATTCGAATTCCACCTGCATTGGTGGCCTTTTAACACATGGTGCTAGTTCGCGCCGCAGTGCAAAAGAAGCTGTGGATCACAACGGTATACAAATCTCCTTTCCCTGTTCTGTTTTTCAATATGTCAGTTAAGTATAATTTCAATGCAATATACGACAATAATACAAAAATGGATGAAACTATGTTAAGTTCATATTCAATCTAGATCCTCCGATTTTGATAGTTCCAATGTCATTTTAGGGTAGAAACGAGCTAATGCTTAGGGTATATATCACACTACAATCATGAATTAGCAAGCAAAATAAGACTTAACTAGCTTGCATAAATTAGATTAGGGTGATCGTTTAAAACATTGCGATTCGAATGGTTTTAGAAGAGGAAATTTCAGTGTCCAACGCCTTTTTTATTGATTTTTGAAGGTTTGAGAAAACAAAAGATCCTCTATACCCTTTTGTTGATTTTTGAAAATTTTTGAAGAAAAATAAAGGATGAATGTTCATTATCTAAAGGGACACGGAACTCAAGAGCTCTATTAAAGTGTTATAGCCTCATATGAACCAAAAATAGAAGAGTAAATCAAGAAAACAAACAAAAGAGAGGAGATGTGAATCCTTCATAAGATTTTTCCCCATTTTCTCAAAGAAGCACACTTGCTCTCACTAAACACTCTTTCAATTTGAAAAATGCAAATGATAACTCTAAAACTGTAATTTTTGAATTTATATAGGATGGGAATGTGGCCCCAAGAAAAGAGAACTCGTCCTCAATTGGATTAAAATGGAAATTTTTACTATTTTAACAAGCTAAAACCAACCTTACGTTGTATACCCCCTGATGGGCTGTTTGCCAGGCCAAAATTTGGTGAGGCTATCTTGGGAATTTTGGGATATTTTATTTTTTTCCTTTTTTTTGCTTTCTTGGTTATTTTTAAGAGAAAACATCAGAAAGGCAAGAAAATCTTTGCTCGACTTCTTTTTAATCCCAATTGAGAACTCAATGAAGTCTGGATGCCAAGGATCGTGAAATAGGCTTCTCATCATGGTTTCGTGAGAAGGAAACAGTAGCCTCCTTCCACCTTTTTCATCGCCTTCCTCTTCTAATCATCATGGACTACTCCAACGCAAGTTTTGTTGCTGATTTATTTAATGAGCAGGTGTCATCCCCTCCAAAAAAGCTGATTGTTAAACCATGCATACAGCAACATGGGGAGAACAACCTGCGTCTTATGCGTAGATCACAAGGACGCAGCCTATCATCGAGTCCTTTGTCTCTCAAGCTATGATAACAGAAAAGGGGGGATTCAAAACTATCAGAATAACACAGGAATTTTATGATCAGAGGGTGCAACGTTGCAGGTTTTCTCTTATTAGCCGTCTCCTTCTCTCAAAAGGGAATCAGCCCCGAAAGGTAGATGAGCTAAAGCTAGAACTTTCAAAAATTTGGGGAATCCATTCGCATTGAAAGCTTATCCCCATCGGACGTGGTTATTACCATATGATGATGGGATAGATTGAGAATAAGAACCATGTTTGGAGTAGGGGGAGTGTAAATCTCAGACCGGGGGTATTTCGTTTACAGCCTTGGTCTCCGGATTTTGATCCCTACGACACTAATATCACGAATGCGCAAATTTGGGTTTGCCTTCAAGGCCTACCTTGGGAGTATTGGGATCCGAGAACTCTATCGGAGATAACAAGTTGTTTCAGTATTCTCCTTCGTGTTGATAAAGCAACTTTAGAGGGTACGTTTGGGCATTATGCAAGAGTTTTGGTGGATGTGGATATGTCAACAGCTCTACCGAATAAGGTTGGGATCGAACGACATGGTGGGGAACTTTGGATCGAACTTGGTTTTGAGAATCTGCCGGCTTTTTGTAAGGTTTGTAATTCTATAGGGCATCACTCCTATGATTGCAAGAGGAACGTTAAACCTATGTCGAATGGGCCTTCAGTGATTCCTGGGAAATGAATGGAGAGGGAAAAGGCAGCATCATCGGTTCAGAAGCCGAGGCAGGAGGGAAAGGATGATCACTTGGGCTCCAACCTCGAGTTACTTACTAGAAGCAAGCCAAGATAGAAGAGTCTGCAAGAAAGAATGTGGGTTGATATCCCAGCCACTGCTATGTTTGAGAACATTAATAAAAGCTTAAATAAAGGCCTGAATGAACGTCAATTGGTGAATGTCGATTTGGCAAAGAATGCAGAAAGTTCGGAAGAGGGGGAAGTGAATGACAGTAGCTCAGACAGTGAGGAGGTTGATGTAACAATTAATTGTGATGATTCAATGCCTGAAACAGGTTTAGGGGTTGAATTTGATAGTAATACACGAGAGGAGTTTGCTAATCCTACGAGAATTAATTTAGTGGTTCATTTAACTAAAGGAAAGGAGGCGGGGGAGACATCTTCCAGGTTGGAGTCATGGGCTGATATGGTAGAAAACAATGAAGATGGGGATTGGCAAGTGGCTACCAGCAGAAAATCACGGAATGGGAAGTCAAAGTCGCCTTCGCGAAAGTCATCTCACCGAAATGAACAATGAGTGCTCTTTTGGAATTGTAGGGGTATTGGTAATAAAGATACCCAGATTTTTCTTAAAAGTTTAGTTAAGATGTATAAACCTATTGTTCTTTGCTTAGCTGAACCTATGATTAAGTTTAGTAGGATTGCGCCCTCTTTCTGGAGGCAAATTGGTTTAGTTTTTATTGGTTGCAATGATAAAATGCTTCTAACTTTATGGGTATTTAAATCATTTCGAAGTGATTGGGTCTTGGATTTATTAACCGCTACAGATCAATATGTTGAGGTTCGTTTGAGCAAAAATTCTCACCAAATATATCTTGGTTTGGTTTATGCAAGTACGGACTCTTCTCATTGATTGAATTTATTCAATGATATTAGACGGGCTGCTTTAATTAGGGAGCATAATCACATTTTGATTGGGGATTTTAACGCTGTCTTAGGTAGCCATGAAAAGCTTGGAAACCCCCCGAATATGAGATCATGCTCTGATTTCAGGGATTGTATTGAGGATGCGGGTTTGATCGATATACCTTCCATTGGGTCGCTGTTTACATGGACGAATAATAGAGTTGGTGAGGAAAGAGTGGAATCTCGGCTGGACAGGGCATTGGTGAGTCCATATTTCATGAACAACTGCCGCTCCTTCTCTTGTGCAGTGCTTGCTCGGCATTGCTCCTATCACCACCCACTTTTATTTTTAGCTTCTTTTGATAAGGAGAGTTTTTCAAGATTTCGGTTTCAGTCTATGTGGATAATAGATGATTCTTTACGTGAGGTTATCCTCCACCATTGGCGAGGAGTTTTCCCATCTCTCCCCCCAACACAACGGCTAATGCTCAAGCTTAAGACATTACGGCCAATTATTCATCGTTGGAATAAAGATGTTTTTGGTAACTTGGATGATAACATTCAAAAAAGTGAGAAAGCGCTTTTGGAAATTCAAAATCGTATTTCAAAGAATGGGCTTAATGATAACTTAGCTATGGAAGAGATGAACGCGCACTCGACTTTGGAATTAAATCTTCAGCGGAAGGAAATTTATTTCAAAGAAAAGAGCGGAATCAGATGGTTATGGGAGGGAGACAGAAATACAAATTTCTTTCATCACATGGCCAATGTTCGACGTGGATCCTCGGGCATTAAAGCTCTAGTTGTTAATGATATAGTGACCATGGACATCAATCAAATTTCATCACATATGATCGGGTATTATAGCGAACTCTTCATTGAAGACAGAGTTGTCCAGGTGAACGAAAATCTGATTCATTCGGTTATTCCGAGCAGTGTCACAGTAAGCGATAATGATATGCTTACAGCTAGGCCTTCCGTTGATTTAATCAGGCAAATGGTTTTCGATATGGATCCAACGAGTGCACAAGGTTCTGACTGATATACGGGGATTTTCTTCCAACGATATTGGGACATTGTAGGTTCGGATGTGTGTAATTCTGTTATGGACTTCTTTGTTTCAGGGAAAATTATTTCGGGGCTAAATTCTAGTCTTATGATTCTTATTCCTAAAAGAGAGGGGGCTGATAGAGCAGATGAGTTCAGACCTATTACGATGACAAATTTTGTTTTTAAATCATCACAAAGATTGTTGCGAATCGTCTATCTAATGTAGCGAATAAAATCATCTCCGGAAACCAATTTGGGTTCATTAAAGGCCGGTAAATCCACAAATGCATTGCCATTACTTCCGAAGGAATTAATCTTCTAAATCACAGAAGCTTTGGAGGCAACTCAGCTCTTAAGATCGATGTTTGCAAGGCTTTTGACACATTGTATTGGAACTTTCTCTTGACGGTTCTTATGGCTTTTGGTTTCAGCAATACTTTTGTTGATTGGATTCATAATATTCTAGCATCAGCTCGCATTTCTATTCTAACTCCTATTGGGAAGCAAGGGTACTTTAAATGTTCTAGAGGTGTTCGATAAGGAGACCCCCTTTCTCCTTTGCTATTTTGCTTGGCGAAAGATTTTTTGAGTCGTCTTATTTCATTGTTGGTGAACTTTGGGAACCTTAAGCAAATGATGTACACTACGGATTCTCTTTTCCCCTCAAATATGTTATATGCGGATGACATTTTACGTTTTTGCAAATCGACGAGTGCAAATATGAAAGTAATAAGAGACGTGTTTAAGCTTTATGGTGATAACTCGGGTCGGCATGTTAATTGGAGTAAATCTTCCATCTTTTTCAATGATTCCATGCAATCAAATAGAGCATCTATGTTGGTTGAAATCACAAGTATTAAGGTGGGGGAGAAACCTTTTAATTACCTAGGGGTTCCTTTATTCAGAGGCGCGCCTAAAGCGGTTCATCTCAGCCCAGTTTACCACAGAGTTATCCAACAGTTTTCGAGCTGGATATGGTCCTCGCTTTCGATGGCTGGGTGTATGGTTCTCATTAAGTCAGTAATTAACAGTTCTCTGCTACATTCTTTTATGGTTTACAAATGGCCGAGCTTGCTGATCGGGAAACTTGAACAAGTTGTCAGGAATTTTCTTTGGACCGGCTACATTAATAAATGGAAGTTAGTTACAACTCCATGGAAGGTCTGTCAAACTCCTACTACAATGGGCGGGCTTGGCATGCGAAAATTCGAGGACATGAATCTCTCTATGCTCGCTAAATTGGCGTGGGGGATGATCTCTAGCCAAACGGATTTTTTCATCATTATGAGAAAACGATTCTTGAAGAATGATTTACCTATTGATTGGTTGAATAATTCCAGCATATGGAATTCCATGAAGCACACTTATAATCTCCTTCGAGATAATACTATATGGTTCATCGGTGACTCCTCTAAGTTGAGCTTTTGGAACTCGGAATGGATTCTTCCACCGTTAGGAGCCTCTATCAATCTTCATAGGGCGGATCGAGCAAGGAGATGTGAGAAAGTTTTGGATTATTTTGTGGATAGATCATGGAAAAATCTTCCATCTATTATTCCTGATATTTTGCAGCAGCATATCCGAGATATAAAGCCGATCGGGGATCAAATGGACACTTGTTTTTGGAGGCCTGCAAGCAGCGGAACTTTCACGGTGAAATTATTTTATCAATGGTTGCAGCCCCCTCTTGCTGTTTACCCCATCTCGACGAAATTGTGGCATAAGTCAATCGCTCCGTCTTATTCTATTATCTGCTGGAAGGTGGCTCGGGGTTAAATCTCTACCCATGATTCTCTCATTCGTAAAGGCATCAATATTTTTTCACGTTGCAGCCTTTGTAAATGCCATCCAGAGGACAGAGACCATTTATTCTCTACTTGCTCTTTTGCGCACTCGTTATGGATAGCTTTGCAATCACTCTTTGGCAGAAACTTTGCAACTGACTCGGGCGTTGATGAGCTGCTTAAGGCTACGTTTTTGCAAAATTCAGTCCGCAAATTCAGTCCTTGTGGAATGCAGCAATAATTAATATTATTTAGCTTATCTGGCATGAGAGAAACGACTGTACTTTTGATGACAAACCGCCCAATGTGACGCGCGTTCTTCAGCAGCTTTGGGAGATTCTAAGGCATACAGATGGGATCGGTTTTTGCATCGTTTGGAACTCAGTAGTTGAGAGTAACATTTCACACAATTTAAGGCTCACCCCGAGATTAAATCGAGCACCTAGAATGATCGAAGTGAGATGGATTAGGCCACCAGAAGACTGGATTAAAGTAAATACGGATGCTTCGATGGATGGCGCCCCAGGCCCGTTGGGATGTGGTGGCATTTTTAGAAACTCTAACGGTGTTTTTGTTCTTGGTTTTTCTTTTTTCAGGCCAAGCACTTTCGCATTTGTTGCTGAGCTTGAAGCTGCAATTTATGCAATCAGAAAAGCAAAGGAGAATGGCTGGAATCAGCTTTGGATCGAAAGCAACTCATCCTTTGTAGTTCAGACTTTTCGCACAAGAGCAACTCGGGTTCCTTGGCAAATTCGGACAGCCTGGTTGGATTGTTTGAAGCTAACGCATTGCATGAGAATTATGGTTACGCACATTTATAGAGAAGGGAATATGGTTGCGGATGCATTAGCAAACCATGGTCGAATATCTCAAGACACAACCGAATGGACCCAAGTTCCCCACTTCTGCTGAGGGATGCTTTATCGTGATCTTAATGGTTTTTGTAATTATCGTTTTAGATAGCTTTGTAGCTTATTTTCTTAGTTTTTTCGTTCTCTTTGTTTCTTGTAATGAACTTTTTTTTATTTTTTAATAAAGCGCTAGGGGGGTTGTTAGTAGTGGGGAAGGGCGGGTCCCCCATGGTGTGAGTTCCTTGGCCTGCCTTCGGGTGTGGACCGTAAGCAGCGCTTTCACGGAGGGACTAATGTCACCCTCGCTTCTTTCTTCCTGGCCCTAATCTTATTAAAAAAAAAGGGAATTAGGCATCTAAAATGCTAGAACTCGTAAGAACTAGAATATTTAAGATAAAAAAAATTAGAAGCATATTTCCTATTCAAATATTCATCATAGAAAAAAAACTATCTATTACAATAATCTCAAAGCCTTTATATAGGCAAATTATGAAAAACGAAAATCATAATTATTAATAACTAATATCCTAAATAACTAAAGTTGTAAATATATAAATCTCCGAAAGTAATATTATTTATTGATTGGGTTTGCTCATTTCATCTCCAAAGTAGTGAAGATCTGAACCATCTCTTTTTTGAATGTGCCTTTTCAGAGCAGTTATGGATGGAAATTTCTTCGCTTTTTGGTCCAATCGTAGACATTTATTAGCATATGAAGCGTGCTATTTCTTTGGCATTTTTATAGCGGTTTAGCCGCCAAATTTTGAATCTATGGATTTGACGGTGGTAAACATTATTTGGCTTCTTTGGTCATCCAAAAATAATTGCATATTTGAGGATGCAAAACCGAACATCAATCTCACTCTCCGTCGCCTTTCAGAAATGCTTAGAAGGACGAAAAGACTAGTGGTTTGTACCACTTAAACTCTAGTTGAAAATGGTTTCTTGGCTAATCTTCATTTGCATCCAAGACATTCTATATCACCGAAATTATTCCGCTTTGTTGGGTTCCACCATCTTTGGATTGGGTTAAGTTAATATAGATGTGTTGTACTCTGGTTCTTCGGGTCCTTCTTGTTGTTGTATAGTCTTTGGGGATGATAGGGGTTTCATTTTGCATTGCATATCCTTTCCCTTAGAGGATACTTTCTCTTTTATTTTTGAACTTAGTGCAACAATTTATGCCATTGAGGTGGCTGTTTTGAAGTATTGGATGAACCTTGGGTTGGAAGTGATTTAATATAGACAGTACATTCTTCACTACAACATACAGTTATTAATAAGACCACACCAAGTTATATGACATATGCTTAAAAAAAGAGATTCTTTGCTGACCTTAAATATTATTTTTGGGAAGAAATTTTTTTGTTTAAGCTTTGTGCAGATCAAATAATTAGAAGGTGTGTTTCCGAAGAAGAGTTTGAGCTAATCTTAAAAATGTGCTATTCTATCGAAGTTGGAGGTCACTTTAGTGCAAGCAGAACTGCTACAAAGGTCCTGGAGTGTGGTTTATATTGGCCAACGATCTTCAAAGATAGTCATAAATTTGTTTCCTAATGCAATGAATGTCAAAGAACGGGGAATATTTCTGCTAAGAACTCCATGCCCTTGAATAATATTGTTGTATGCAAGATCTTCGATGTTTGGGGCATTGATTTCATGAGACCCTTCCCTAGTTCAAATGGAAACAAATATATCCTTTTGGCGGTTGACTATGTGAGTAAGTGGGTTGAGGTTATTGCAAGCCCGACTAATGATGCAAAATGTGTGGTAAAATTTTAAAGAAGATCTTTTCCAAGTTTGGTTGTCCTAGAGCTATAATAAGCGATCAAGGTACTCACTTCTGTAACTCTAGTTTTGAAAAGCTTTTATCTAACTATGGATTTATACATAGGATTGCTACCCCTTACCACCCACAAACTAGTAGGCAAGCCGAGATCTCTAATAGGGAGATCAAACGCATTCTTGAAAAAATCATTAGCAATTCTAGAAAGGATTGGTCTACCAAGCTAGACCATGCCCTTTGGGCTTATAAAAAAGCTTTAAAAACCCCATTGGCATGTCACCAATGCGGCTACTTTATGAGAAGTCTTGTCATCTTCCAGTTGAGCTTGAATTTAAAGCTTTGTGGGCACTTACATTTTTAAATTTAGATAGGACTAAAGTGGGAGAGGCTAGGAAATTGTAGCTTAATGAACTTGAAGAGTTCAAATTATTTAACTTTAAGAATGCCTTGCAGTACAAAGAAAAGACGAAAACTTGGCATGATAAAAGGATTCAAGTTAAGGAGTTCTTCCCTAGTCAACAAGCTTTATTGTTTAACTCTCATTTGAAGTTGTTTCCAGGAAAACTAAACTCTAGATGGGCAGGTTCATATTCTATGGTGAAGGTCTTCCCCCACGGTGTAGTAGAGATCTCAAATAAAAAGAAGGAGACCCTCAAGGTTAATGGGCAGTGACTGAAACCTTACCTTGCTACAGAAGAACCTGAAGCTATGGAGGAGAAATTCCTCCTAGCACATCCCTAAGAAAGTCTTGTAGTTGTGCTCACTTCACGCACCAAGTGAAGTAAATTCTGAGAAGACCTTGAGGTTATCTCAGAACTCTCCCTTTATCTCACTCAATGGTGAACGATGCACAAGTTTTCTTTCCCTAATCTTCTTCATTCAGAAGACCTTTCCTTCTCTATTTCAGAAGACCTTTCCTCCTTTTTTTGTATTTCATTCTTCAATGCTTTAAGGGCAAAGCATGTTTTAAGTGTGGGGGAAGGGATGAATATTTTGAAAACCTGATTGAAAAGCTCTTCAATAACACTGATTAAATTTGATTATGCTAAAATACGGTTAAATTTTCTACTAAAAGACCTTTACTTCTTCTGTTTCGCTAGAAGACCTTCACAGCTTCTACTTATATTTATATTAATTCACATATAGGCTTTGTTTGACTACTCTACTAATGTTTCAATCTTGAAATGGTGAGTAACTTGGAACTCTTTAGTCAATGGCAAAGATGTAGATTGTAATGATAGGGTTTTTGAGAAATTTGGATGAGCTTGATTGATTTAACCATTTAAAGCATGTGAAGTCTAAATTTTTTTAATTTTACTTCAATAAGTAGCCTAAATCAGTAGCATACCCTTAGATTGGTAAGAATTTGAGTCGTTTCTTCATGATATATATTTTTTTTCTTTATTATTGTTGAGTGGGCAAGACCTTGTTACATTAGCTAGAACTTGCCATGGGAGATACATGTAATGCTTGTATGTATTATATGTTAGTCTTTTTGAGTTCACATTAATGATTAGAACTTGCATTGGAAGATTAAGGCATTAGGATTACCCTTTAGCCAAACAGCCTACCCTTTCAACAATCTTTACATAACCCCATTGGAGCCTAAAGTCCTTTCTTTCGTACACCACATAACAAGACCAAACCCTTCACTTTGATTTCCCTAAAACACCCTCCGATCTTTTAGTAAGAGATTACCATCAATTGGAGCAGTCAGAAAATAATCTGGACAAGATCTCTTCATCACACAGGTTAGAGAGCAACAATTAGAAGGAACAAGAGCTTCAAGATAGAAATCTACTTAATGGGTACAATTCTCATGAATATCATTGTTTATGTTTGTAACCTTTATTTCATTTATTAAAAAAAGAATTTTTGAGATTTTCATGATCAATAAGAAAAGCTTCCGAAATATTCAACAATGAGATCTCCTCAAGGCAAAAACAAAAGAAAAGCTCTCGACAAGATCTTCTCATCTTAAGGAAGGTTGCTGCAAATATCAACTCTCTCTCTCTCTTCTACAAGATCTTCTCACACAAAAACATTCTCCATATCCTACCCTTAGCCCCAACCTAACATTACAACCTTCAAAGACCTCAGGATAATGCAAGACCTCTTTTCATTGTGGTGAAAACTTGACAGATTGGCAAGCATATGGCTTCTGTAACTTGCTTTTGGTGAATGAGGGAATTTTCTTTTGAAATAGCCTAAACACTGAGTGAGAATGAATCTTGTGAGGCTTCTTGATCTTTGCTTCTTGTTTGAAGTAATAAGTTTAAGTTTTCTTAAGTTGTGTGTTTGTAATGGTTTTAAATAATCACTTTGACGAAGGTCTCCTAGTCCTATTGCTAATTTCTAAACTTGAACTTGAAAAATTAATTTCTAGCTTGTTCTTGATTACTTATGTTGGGCTTTAGTAGTTGTTAGTTGTTTAGACTATTGTTGGATTGCTTGAGGACAAGCAAATGTTCAAGTGTGGGGGTATTTGATATGTGGAAATTAATAGTGTGTAATAATGCATTTATATGCTTCATTGTTACATAAAATATCAATTTTTATAACATTTTGGTACAATTTCAGGTCTCTGCCAGAATCATGAATACCTTCCAAGCAGACTGTGCAAAATGGGAAATTATGAATGAAAGCTAAGGAAAAGAAGTGTAGCTGATGTCAACCACTTAATTATTCCTATATGGACGTGCATTAAAAGAGAAATAAGGAATTCTACCTAAATTGGAACTCCTTAATTAGTGGATTGATTTGTTTCCTTTACCAATAAGGAAAAGAAGGAAATGAGTCCTAATTGATTAGGAAATCTTAGGAGTTGATGTGTGCACACCTAAGAGAAGGAAAAATGAGATTTTTTATTTATTTTTACCATCTTGCCATTATGCTTGGTGGACAAGTTTTAGTTAGATTTTCCTTTGTAATAATAAAATTAGTATTTATCCCTAAGATAATACTAAATAGGAGTTGTAATTATCTCTTAATTAGGTTTCTGACATTATTTAAGATTGTTTTTAGTTTACCTATTCAATCTCTACTTTCTCAAAAAAGTATTTGGTGGTATTTATACCTTGTTTTTACCGATTACGGGAGATTCGGAGACCTAAGCATTAGATTTTCATTTTATTTGATTGAACTCATGTTTTGTTATTTTCTTTTAATGGAGAATCATCTTTCATCAATGATGAGTGAGTAGTTCTCTTGCAAACCGAGCCTACCATAAGACAGGTAGTATGAAGGTCTTCTCCAGTGCTGTTTGCGTAAACTTTATTTACATCTTTTTATAGATTGTGTTTTTGAATACTTAATTCCTATTGAGTTTTAGCTGGACTCATACATGCTATAATGATAAGTACCAAGCGGGATTTATTATAGTTAGAATCACAAATACACACACATATTACAAGAAACCGAGGGGGGATTGTGTATGTTGCCAAGGGTTTTTATTTCAATTGAATGCTTAACTAAAACTAATGCAAGTTTACTAATTTAACAAGTACCCAAGGGAGACTTAAATTAGTATTCTTAGAAACCAAGTGAAGACGAGGGGTGAGCATGGGGAAATCTGGTTAAGGGACCTTGGATATTTGTGCTTAAACAAATTTGTTTATGTCTTTTAATGGAGAAGAACTGCATATTGCTTCTTGGTAGGTGATGCTTGTGCCTTTTCTCATTGTTTACAGATTATTTTTAGACCTTTACTTTTATTTTTGTAGTTTAAATCAAATCACCAAAAATCTCTAAATTAAAGAAGACCTTCTAAACCAGTCTACCAGGGAAACCTTGGACTATTTTAGACTGCTCCTTGTGGGATACGACACTTGTTCTTGCCACTCTACAACTTAACCATAATACACTTTCTAGGCATACCTTTTCGGCACAACATTCATGAAGAAAGATTAGAAGTACAAGAAGAAGTTTCCCAAGAAGAAATTCATTCAGTATAAGAAGGATACCGAGGAAGGACTAGAGAAAGAGTACAACAAAAATATCAAGTGCTTTGGCTATAGAGAAAAAGGTCATATTCAATCGGGCTATCATAAATATAAGAAGGAGATCAATTCAAGAAGAAGTATGGCTAGAAGAATGAAGCTTTCATAACTACATGGAATGACTGTGAAGAATCTTCATTATCATATGAAGAACAAGAAGATTTTACCAATCAATGACTTATGGAGATTGGAGATAATGATGGTGAATGCTCAGTATGAGGCAATAAGGTTAGCATTTCTACTATTGACCAAAATGCTAAGAAGGACAAAGGGAAGAATGCTCATACTAAGGTGTGTTTTAACTTCCATTGTCCATGGATGAATTTTCTAAGGTAATCTTTGATGTAATGAAGCTAACCAATAAGTCAAGCAAGAACCTTAAAGAGCTAGCAAGAAGATGTGATGATTTTGAAGATACTATTTCTTCCTTATCTCTTGATATCCACATTCTTCATGAAATGGCTTAGTATCATGGTAAACATAACAACAACCTCACTAACAAATTAGCTGAGTTAACTATTGAATTAAAACCTTTAAAAGAAGTATTAAAACCTTTAAAAGAAGTATGAGTACCTCCTTTAGACGATAATTCAACTTTGAATAACAAAACTCACAATTCTAAAAGCAAAAGAAAGCTTTTCCAAAGAAGAAAGTGAGTTAGCACAAGCCTAATACAATGTGTGCTTTTTTTAAGAAAGCTCAACATGTCACAAGACTCTATAGACATAAAAGTGGTTATTATGATGAGCATATGACTAGGGTAAGATAAGCACTGCTAATAAGGGTGGACTCATCCCTAAGGCATGGGTACTTAAGAGAATATAATTATTTTTCAGGTGAGGTTGAAATCTGCTGATGACACTAGAATGTGGTATTTGAAAAGTAGTTCATCACATTAGAGTGCAAAAGAAATAGAAATGTTTGTCATGGAGATAACAGAAAAGGGAAGATTGTTGCAAATACTATAGTGTCTATTAGTACTTTAATCGAAGTGGACCTTACTCAGCATGTCAACTTGGTAAGCAGTCTAGAAAATATTTTAGATAAATTAAAATTGTAGCAACTAAGAGCTTGTTAGAGCTCCTACACGTTGATCATTTTAGCCTGGTTCAGCCAATAAGCATGGTGGAAGGATAGTTTTTCTTGTTGTAGTCAATGACTTCATGAGACTCACTTCGGTAATCTTACTCAGCAGCAAAGATGAAACATTTGACTCTTTTGTCAAACTCAGTAATCAGATAATTAATGAACTAGGAATTAAAATTAATAGAATCAAATGTAATCATGGATGTGAATTTAAGAACTTTCATTTTAAATATTTTTGTTCACCGCATGGTATTAACCACAACTTTTAAGCTCCTTATACTCCTCAACAAAATGGGGTTTTAGATAGGAAAAACAAAACCATAATGAAATGGAAAGATTGATGCTGAGTGATAACAATCTACCAAAATACTTTTAGGGTGAAGTTGTTAACATAGACTATTATATTCTTAATAGGATTTTAATTTGCCAATTATAGAGAAAACTCATTATAGAATTTGGTGAGGGCATAAGCATAAGATTGGTCATCTCATTTCATTTAGTTGTAGGTGTTTTATATTAAATACCAAGGAGAAGCTAGGTAAGCTTGATCCTAAGGGAGGTGAAGGTATCTTTTTTGGTTACTCAACAAACATGGCATATTTTATATATGTCAATAGAATTGGTTTACTAGAGGAGTCTATGCATGTAGATTTTGATGAAACAAATAAATCAGGAAGACAAGGCAGTGATTCTAATGAAGAAGCTAATTAACGCAGCATGCCACTCACTATCCTACCTCATTGAATACTGCTAGTTAATCAAGATAGTAATTGAACATGTAATCATTGCAAGGCGGAATTTCAAAACATAAAATCAACCTATAGATCTCCTAAGCATGCCATGATTGATATAATATCTAAGTTAAAACATTCTATAGATTCTTTTAGGTTTATAAAACATAAAAAAAACCTAGCATCTAAAGATTGAAGCATTACTAGTTGATGTGTACTTTCTCTCTCCTTGGTAGCGGTGTTCCCTTTGAGTAGATTTTGATAGCACTTTGATAGCACAAGCTTCCAAAATAAGAGAGCCTCTACAATTGATCCACATGGATCTTCACTAGCTAAAACCTCGAGGAGGAAGAACCCGTTAGTTGACAGCAACTGCTAGACAACTAAAAAACAAACCTAAAAATAATCCTAAAGGCTCACTTGAGAAAAGAGCTTTCAATAAGAATTCTTTGATTGTTTTGAGAAACTTGTGAAGGATCTTGCACAACAAAGGAGGAAGAAAGAGTCGAATCCGAAGATCACCATCTTCCTTTTCCTTCATGATTTTTTATTAACTTTCCGGAAAAGGGAGTTGATTGATTATTGGTTCCGTACTTATCATTGCCAATTCATTGTTACCTTTAACACTTATCTCGTTATCTGAATTTTCCTTTAGATTTGAAATTAAAACTTCATTACTACGTACCCTGAGCTCCAGGTAAACAGTGACGTTTTTAGATTTTTCATTGATAAGCAATTCGTTATGTTTCAAATTTGATTCATTTTGAGATTGGAATTTACTTTAATTCTCCATCTTACCTTTATTGATATTGCAAAGTGCTTTTGGTTGATACTCATCTCCATAAAGTTGGGGACACGTAACAACCATGTGCCTAATAATCCCGCAAAATTCATAAGAAATCAAAGGTGATACTCTTAAAGCTCTTATCATCACTTTGAGTGTCATGGCTGCAGAATGCTCTCCTGTTCAAACATGGCCATCAAAACAACAAAAGTAATTACTATTAATCCCCGGCAACGGATCCAAAATTTGACAAATCCCTCAAAAATAAATTCCTATTACTCTATTGATTGGATTTTTGTAGTGTTGAGTAAGTATGGTTGAATCCACAGAGATTGACAAAATCAATTTTAATCGAATTAATGACCAATAAAAGTAAAAACAAAAAATAAATAAAATTGGGGGGGGGGGGTTAGAAATTTGTTTGGAAATCAACAATTAATATAATTGAAAATTGAAGGAAGTAAGAATTCAATTAGGAAAAGTCTTCTGACCAAGGAATACTTTCAGCATGATATCAATCGATCACAAGCACAAAACATAAGTTTCTTGAATTTTTCATTTAGTTAGCTTAATCATGATAGCACTATTAATAAAATCTTTTCTAAACACGAGAATGATAGTAGATAGCTAAATCATTTACCCTCAATTTTAAAACGCACTTGTAGATAGCTGACAAGGTTTAATTCGAAATTGGCTTTATGCGTAAGAACCAAATTTAATTCAAAACTTTATGATAGCGCAAAGAAAAAGATTAATTTAATTCGAACCATGAAACTTTTAGAAGAATTCGTTTGTTACAAATTTTCTATTATATCATGATAGCATAAACACAATAGAATAACAATATGCTTAAGCTTTCAAAAACAACAATTGGCCGGATTAAAGAAATCAAAATAAAAACAATGAAAGATGTTATTGGTTTGGATTCGAAGACTAATTTCAAGAGAAAGATTAAATACAAGCCTCATGATTGATAATTAGCCTCAAGTTAACTCCTTAGTCGAAAGAAAAATAAATTTAGGTACGCATAATTGAAGAAAACAAAGAAGCAATTGTTATTAATAATAAATTAAGAACAAGATAGTCAAGGATTCTATGCCTATTTATCCTAAAATAATTCTTTTAACAATCCTAATTAAACTCAAAAACTAAATAAGAAAATTGAGTCTTCCAAGAAAATTAATGTTAATGTTAATCTAATATGGAAGTCTTTGTCATCAACTTGGAAACATCAGTCTTTAATTCTAATTTTGCTCCAAAAATCCGAAATAATCATATTTGATCATCATTTCTTAGCCTGGACTCCAGGGTAAGTTCTAGAACAGCTTCAAAACGCCTTACTTTTCCTCATTTGTCTCCAAATCAGTCTCAACACGTTTTTACCTCCTAAATAAGCACAATTTCATCACAAATTAGTAGTATTCCATTAAAAACTCAATCAAAATAATACTAAAAGGTTAGAATATGCATGTTATCAACTACATAACTTAACAACATGTTATCATCGCTATACCCATAATCACCCGTATCATCCTGATCGCCAGGGTATGAATAAGTAAAACCCAAAGTATAGAAACTCCTACACCAGGTAACTAGGATCTCATGTCTGAGGATACTTGTATTGCTACTCCAATAAGACATGACACCAACAAATGGATATAGTTATTTCTGAGTGTTTGTCTTATAGCGATCTTCAACATATTACCTGAATACATTCATGTGTTAACTCAAGGTACCACCTTCAGCTCATGAGATCAGGTGCTTGGATCTAATCCAAGGAGTAAGCCTACACATACTAGTTTATCTATTCCATTGATGTCCAATCTCAATGAAACTATTATTGGTTAATCAAGATAGTAACTGAACATGCATAGACAGCAAGGTGAAATTTCAAAAACTTAAAATTAACTTAAGGATCTCCTAAGCCTACCATGATTGTTATAATCTAGATTAAAATGTTCCATGGATGCTAGTAGGTTTATAAAACATATAAAAGAAACCTAACATCTAAAAGATAAAAGCATTACTAGTTGATGCGTGCTTGATCTCTCTTTTGGTTGCAGCATTCCATTTATAGAAATTTCGATAACACAAGCTTCTAAACTAGGAGAACCTCTATGACTTGATCCACATGGATCTTCACTGACTAAAACCTTGAAGAAATAGAACTTGTCAATTAATAGCAGTTGCTAGACTACTTGTAAATCACCCCAAAAAAATGAAACAAAAGGCTCACTTAAATTCAGAGTCTTCTAAAAGAACTCTTTAGATTGTTTGGAGAAACTCATGGAGTCCATCTCTGATCTCATGGATGAAAGCCAATTATAAGATTTTGAGCCTTTCATTGCTTCCTTGTAAGTCTTAGGCTCATCTTCTTCCATAAGGAAGAGATGTTTATTATTAGTGATGAGAAACCGTATCACTTAGGAGCGATTGGAGCCCAGCCTGACCTACGCAATGTCGGTGTTATAATAGGTTATTCCATGCTTGCTTACACTATCTTGTATAATAGGTGTAGTTATAATCAGTTGATTGTCTATTTGATCTTCTTAAGTGCCTAACACAAGATTGCTCCCACTAGCTTTCGCAAGTATATGATCCTTCTTGAGGAATTGAGCATTTATGAAAATAAGGACTATCTGTTCATTGGGATCATAAAAGGTATACCCTATAGCCTCCATAGGGTAACCCACAAATAGACATCTATCAAACTTAGCACCTAGCTTATCTGAACTTATCCTCTTTAGATAAGTAGGACATCCTCAAACTCTCAGATGAGAAATAGCGAGTTTCTTACCATACCATAATTCGTATGGAGTTTGATCAACTGATTTATAGGGAACTCTGTTTAGGATATAAACTACGCTCTCAAGTGCATAACCCTAAAAGGATCTATTGAGTTTTGCTCAGCTCATCATTGACCGAACCATATTGAGTAGAGTTAGATTCCTCCTTTCTTACACACCATTATGTTGGGGTGTATGAGGAAGTTTCCAATGGGATAAAATACCATTATCCCTTAGATAATCCTAAAACTCCTAGCTTAAGTATTCACCACCTCGATTAGATTAAAGGGTCTTGAAACTTTTCCCAAGCTATTTCTCTACATCAGTTTTCAATTCTTTGAATCTATCAAAACTTTCAGACTTGTGCCTCATAAGGTATAAATAACCATATCATGAGTAATCATCGATAAAGGTTATGAAGTAAACAAATCCCTCATGTGTATTAACACTCATTGGACCACATACATTGGAATGTATTATTTTCAAAGTACTAATGGCATGTGACCCTTTCCTTTGAAAGATTTCTTAGTCATCTTCCGTTTTAAATAAGGTTCGCACTCACCATAGGATTCCTAATCCATTGGGCCCAAGTCTCCACATTTGTGTAACTTAGTTAAACGAGACTCATTTATGTAGCCTAGACGATAATGCCATAAGTATGAGGATTTCTCATTATCTAATCTCGATTTCTTAACAATGTTCATATTTAGAATTTCAGTTTTAGTAGCTAAAACGTATATGCCATCAATAGATATTCCACAAGCATAAAGAATATGATCACATTTAATTTGACATTTATTATTCAAGAATAAAATTTCAAATCCTTCTATTGATAAATGCGCAGTAGAAATAATATTCTTAGTGATAGCATGTATATAATAGCAATTGTTCAATACTAAAATAAGGACACTAGGAAAACGAAGGTTATATGTCCCTATAGCTATTGCAACAACCCGTGCTCCATTTTCAATTTTTAGGTACATTTCCCTCTTTGCAAGCCTCCTACTATTCCACAATCCCTGCAAAGAAGTATAGATATGAGTACTGACACTAGTATCAAATACCCAAGTAGACTCATAGAGAATTGTAGAGAAACTCTCTATCATTAACATACCTGAAGTAGATGCCTCACTTGGCTTCTTCTTCACTTGTTCAGAAATTAGAGCTTTGCAATCACATTTCTAGTGTTCAGGCTTTCCGGACATGGAACATAATCATTTGGGTTTCCCCTTTTAAATAACCACATTTTTACCTTCCTACAATGGGTTTTAAACCTTTACCTTTAATCCAAGCTTTACTTGCTAAGGTACTTGTTCCTCCAGCCTTTAGAACTTGTTCAAAACTTCTATGTTTCTTGTTAAACTCAGATGTCTTGTCAGTCTTTTATTACAGAAGATAATTTTTAACAAAAGGTGAATATTTATCAGATAGGGTTTCTATCATAAGCTGTATGTCATGCTTGGAATCTATCTCGATTCCTATTTGAACCAATCTTCTCGAATACTGAAAGTATTCTATGTATCGATCAGTGATCAGGATCCCATCATATCTCCCAGAGTTATAAAGGAATTTTAGAATTTCATTCCATTCAGGAATATTTTCCCCTACCATTTATAGGCCAAATGATAAAAAGAATTGTTTATCATGCTTATGTTTGTTTTTTTCCAGATGGATTCTCATGTTATTTTCAGATTTATATTTCTTATAGAATATTATCTTTTGGTCTATGTAATGCTCTTGCTACTTTTCAAGGAAGTGTTACAACTATATATAGTGAATATATTGAAGATATCATGGAAGTTTTTATGGATGATTTTTCAGCATCTGAATATTCATTTGAGGAGTGTCTAGAGAACCCAGAAAAAATTTTAACTAGAGTTGAAGGGGCTAGTTTATTATTGAATTGGGAGATATGGCATTTTATGGTGAAAAAAGCAATATTATTAGGTCATAAGATTAACAAGGATGAAATTCTAGTTGATGAAGCAAAAATAGAAGTCATCGAGAAATCACCTCCTCCAATCAATGTGAAGGGAGTGGGATCCTTTTTAGGACGTGACAGATTCTATGAACGGTTTATTATAAGAATTTATGTGATATATAAGCCTTTAGCTAATTTATTAGTTAAGGATGTTAAGTTTCATTTCTCTGAAGAGTCTCTTCGATCCTTTAACACCTTTGAGAAAGCCTTAGTAAGAGCTCCAATAATAGCTAAACCTAATTGTTCTTTACCTTTTGTTTTGATATGTGATACAAGCGATGTTTCAATACGTTGTGTTTTAGGTCAAAAGATAGAAAACAAATTTCATGCTATATATTATGCAAGTCATACTTTGTCTTATGCACAATTTAATTACACAACTACTGAATATGAAATGCTAGCAGTTGTTTATGCATGTGATGATAGTTTGGATCGTATTTTTTAGGGTGTAAGGTCATAGTCTATACTAATCATGCTGCCTTGAGATATTTGTTTGCTAAGAAAGATGCAAAACCAAGATTGATAAGATGGGTTTCGTTACTTTAAGAATTTGACTTAGAAACTAGGGATTAAAAGGGACGTGAAAACATTGTTACTAACCACTTATCCCAATTAGAAGATAAATTTGGAAATAATGTCAACTTTACAATGGTGAACTGCCCAAGTAACACCAATCCAATTGCAAACACGAGTGGCCCTAGACCAATTAGATAGTAACAGGTTTTGAGGGTCACTTGTGATGTGAGCTTTGAACGCAAGCAATACTTCCTCATCGGTACTGATATTTACAGCTTGGAGTTGGTTCAAGAATATTAACAAACACATTGCGTACAATGTATCTATCCCAAAAAAATAATTATTATTCCTCACGATCACAAAGGAAAAACAGAATGAAGAATTGGCGGTCTTTAGGAATAAAACAGTATTTATTAACTTAATGACATAATACATATTGTATAAAGCCCATGTCTTTACGCATAACATTTAACCACACATGATTACTATGAAGCAACATGATAATCATTATATGTTTATTACCATATATACATTGCTTGTGCTGTCACCTGCCATTGCTCCGTCCATTGTGTGTTCTTCACAAAGTCAAAAAGCAAAAGCAGACAAACTGTTAACTCCTATGTTGATGATGAAGAAAAACAAATTAATTTGCAGATTTTATGTGATACTTATTAGATATTAATTAACTAATCTTGTGGATAACTATTGTGGATATTTGATACTTGATTTATTTGGATAATGCTTAGATTTTATCTCTTTCATTTATCCTTTGTTATATTTGAATTTAATTGGTTAATATTGTTAAGATATTGTTTATTTATTTGAATATTATTTGTGAGATAATTTTTGGATTTTAGATAGCCGAAACTAAGGTTTTATTCAGTTATAAGCAGCTGGTTAAATGGATAGAAATCTGTTTGAAATATTCCAACAGATCATTGTTTGATCGGTTGAACAAGATTTGTTCAAATGGCTAGTTTTCAATCAACAGCTATATGATCTCCTTTCAAAGACAAGTAGATTTGATAGAGTCTATATAAAGGAATCAATCTTAAAGGCTGAAGGACAGAGACAGAGAGATATACAACATGTTACATCAGAAATCAAAAAGCCTTCAGAGTTACAAGAATCAAAGAGCCTCAATTTTCTATATTATACTCTCTTGTTATCATTGTTATTGCTTTTGAGAGTTGACTATTATACTAAGAGTATAACATACTCAAACGTATACAACTGAGGCTGTATTTTATTAATATTGGGGATTGAGTTGGAACTAGAATTGTAGCGGGGTTTAGCTACGGATTAGAAGAAAGGGATTACATCTTCTAGGTTGTTCTAGGACTCAAGATATTAATAAAATAGTACCTTGAAATCCTAAGGGTTAATAGGACCCTGGGTCAGAGAGTAGGTTGCTGTTTTAACCGAACTCCATAAAAATACTTGTGCAATTTACTTTACACATTTATATTCATTTGCTTACTGTTTATATTTCAAGGCCTTGACAATTTGTTTCAAGACCTTGAATGCTAATCTCAAGGCCTTAACGTTCACAGCTCATATTACATTCCGCAATCTATTTCTCAATCAAATGTGAAAATCTCAAATACTCTATTCACCCCCCCTCTAGAGTATTTCTACATCTACTTTTCTACTTTCGTTTGGTTTCAGAGCTAGACTCACGTTTATTGATCCAACAATCTGTTGAGTTTTTGTAGAAAAAGAATGGATTCTGTAGGAAATGGAGGATTCTCTCAAGGATGCTTTACAAACCATCCACCTCTATTCTGCGGAAATAACTTTGCCCACTGGAAATCTCTCATGCAGATGTTCATTATTGATCAAGATATAGAGCTTTGGGATATCATCAAGAATGGACCAAACATCCCAAAGACAATAATGACGATGGAGCAATTATTCTCAAAGAAGAAAAGGATTTCACTCAAACTGATTTAGAATCTGTGTCTAAAAATTATCAAGCTATGAATCTTTTATATTGCTCTTTAGATGCTGATGAATTTAATCATATTTCCTCTTGCAGAAGTGCTAAAGAAATTTGGGATAAACTCATAGTTACGTACGAAGGAACAAGTCAAGTGAAAGAATAAAAAATAAGTCTCTTCATAAGGCAATATGAGCTCTTCAAGATGAACTCAAAAGAATTAGTTAAAGAGATGTTTACTAGATTTACAAAGATAGTAAACAATCTTGACTCCCTTGGAAAAACCTTCTCAAACAAAGAAAAAGTAAGAAAGATTCTGCGATGTCTTCTAAAAGAAAAGTGGAGACCGAAAGTCACTGCCATCGTGGAAGCTCAGGACCTTAGAACTTTACCTATTGATGATCTTCTTGGAAAGCTCATTACTCATGAAATGGAACTGAATGAAGAATAAGAAAATGTTCTTTCCACCTTTAAGAATTTGGCCCTGAAATCTCAAAAAGAAGAAAGCTCAAATGAAGAACATGACAGTGATGATAATGTAGATGATCCGTTCGTAATGTTAGCAAAAGGGCTTGCTCGAATCATGAAGATGAAGAAGCAATTCAAGAAATATAAGAGAGACTATCACAATTCACCACGTTATAAAGGTAACACTTCAAAACCCGTGAATAAAGTTAATACTCTAACTTGTTTTGAGTGTGGGAGACATGATCACTTTGTTAAGGATTGTCCACAAAGAAAAAGGAACAATTACCACAAAAAGAAAGCTATGATAGTAGCTTGGAGTGATTCTGACTCAAGTGATTCCGAGGAAGAACAAGCAAACCTATGCCTAATGGCTAATCATAAGGACTCTAAAGAAGAACACTTGAAGAGTATGGTAAAAAATCTCTTATCTAGTCCATCCCATGTTCTTGTTGAATTTATTAGGAATATGATCATAAATGAAGAATGTCTTATTCAAGAAGCCAACTCTCTTAGAAAATAGCTGGATGAACATATAAGTATAAATGTAAATTTAATAAAAGAATCTGATTGTCTCAAGGTAACTCAAACAGCGATGTCAAGGCCTTGATTTTTGAATCCAAAGTCTTGAAACTGAAGATTGTTTCATATGAAGAACGAAATCAAGAATTGGAAAATGAGATCAAGTTGCTGAATGAAAAATGCAATGAACAACATGATTCACTTATTAAATTTATAGGATCTGAACTTAATCTCAATATGTTGCTTGGTAGTCAAAAATCATCTTTGCACAAAATCAGGTTGGGTTACCAAAATAACTTCCTTAGAAATAGTGAAACCATCTTTATCAAACCAAAGGGAAATGAGGTCAGCCCACTTATTTTTATTATTACAAAAAGGGTCATACAAAGTTGACATGTCCATATGGAAGAAATGATCCCCAAACCATACGAAATACCTTTCCCGTAAGATTGAGAGAACAAGAAAAACAAATCTTGGTAGTCAAGGGAACCAGACCACCAAACATGATACATCCTGAATATGAATCAAAATTTAATGTTTGGTTTCGAAAAGTTTAATGTTTTTATGTTTTGTAGAATGAAAAAGAGCAGAAATGGATCTTGGACAGTGGATGTTCTCGACATATGACAGGAAAGTCATCACTTTTTGCTAAGTTGAAAAAGCAAACCTCAGGAACCATAACTCTCGGAGACAAGGGCAAATGCAACATCATAGGCATTAGTTAAGTTGGAAATGACTCTACTAATGGAATTAATTATGTGTATTTGGTTGAAGGATTAAGGTACAACTTGCTTAGTATTTCACAATTATGCGATAAAGGTAATAAAGTTACTTTTGACAAGGAAAAATGTGAAGTACAGAACATCAAAACCAGTAATATCCTTCTTTCTACTCCTCGTTCAAATAATGTTTATGAGTTTTCTACTAACAAGATTGCAGAGAAGAATCTGAGTTATCTCAAGGCCTTGGTAGACAATTCAAGGCTTTGGCATAGAAGACTTGGTCACATTAATATGCATACTCTACACAAGCTATCTTCAAAAGAACTGGTAAGAGGACTTCCTAAGATTAATTTCAAGGATCAAATTGATCTTTGTCATGCATGTGTAAGGGGTAAGCAAACCTGAACTTCATTCAAGCAGAAAAAGGTTGTAAGTACCACTCGTCCTATTGAACTTTTACATATGGATTTATGTGGACCCGTGCGTGTGAAAACTCCAAGAGGTAAACAATATATTCTGGTTATTGTTGATGATTTTTCAAGATTTACTTGGGTGATTTTCTTGCGTGAAAAATCAGAAGCTCTACAGGAATTCTCTAAGCTTTGTAAAGAACTTCAAACCGAGAAAAATCTTCCAATTGCGGAAATTCGAAGCGATCATGGAAGGGAGTTTGATAATCTTAAATTTGATTTATTTTGTGCAAAATATGGCATTTCTCATAATTTTTCAGCTCCTCGAACACCACAACAAAATGGTGTGGTAGAACGCAAAAATCGTACTTTGGAAGATATGTCAAGAACAATGCTTTTGGAGAATGGCTTGCCTAAGAATCTTTGGGCAGAAGCAGTCAACACCATGAATTATATTCTGAATCGATGCTTAATTCGTCCTATCTTGAAGAAAACACCATAAGAGCTATTCAAAGGAAGAAAGCCAAAAATTTCATACTTCAAACCCTTTGGATGCAAATGCTTTGTTCACAATAATGGTAAAGATAACCTTGGTAAGTTTGATGCTCGAAGCGATGAAGGTAATTTTCTTGGTTATTCTTTATCTAGTAAAGCATATCGTATTTTCAATAAGTGTACCAAGTGTGTTGAGGAAAATATCCATGTAATATTTGATGAAAGTGATAATGGTTTTTTGAGTGAAAGTTTTACAGATCTTAATCTAAATAATCATGAGGAAGAATATTCATATGATGAAGAAGAGTGCGCTCAAACAAAGAATATGCATGGAATTATTCAAGCTGTAGATAAAACATTCAAGGGCTTGAGCCTATACTTCAAGAACTTGAGAATATGTTTCAAAGCCTTGACTTTAGCAAAGATAGTGCAATCAGAAATAGAAGAGAAGTATCACAAGGCCTTGAACCTAGTCCTCAAGATGAATAAGATGAATAGAATGAACCATCTCAAGGTCTTGAATCAGAACCTCTGGAAACAAAAAACGAAACTCAAGGTCTTGAAGAATCTTAGAATGCACAACCAATGCCAAAAAGAAAGTTCAAGCATGCCTCTTCTCATCCTGCGGAAACTATTCTTAATAGTCCAAAAACTGTTATCATTACTCGATCACATCTTAAAAATTTGTGTTCCTTTTACGCTTTTATTTCTCTTGTAGAATCGAAGAATTATGTTGAAGCTATGCAAGAACCTGATTGGATCTTGGCTATGCAAAATGAGCTTAATGAATTTGAAAGAAACAAAGTGTGGAAACTCATGCCCAAACCTACAAATCACTCAATCATCAGTACCAAATGGATTTTTCACAACAAACATGATGAGAATGGTAAGATTATCCAAAACAAAGCAAGGTTAGTAGCATAAGGCTATAATCAAGAAGAAGGTATATATTATGAGGAGACTTTTACTCCTGTTGCTAGACTAGAATCAATTCGTATGTTGCTTGATTTTGCTACTTTTATGAATATCAAATTATTTCAGATGGATGTGAAGTGTGCATTTGTTAATGGTTTTTTACGAGAAGAAGTTTATGTGGCTCAACCTCTTGGTTTTGAAAAAGAAAAATTTCCTGACCATGTTTACAAATTAGACAAAGCTTTATATGGTTTAAAACAAGCACCTAGGGCTTGGTATGATAGACTTTCAAAATATCTTCTTAAAAAGGTTTTGTTAGAGGATCTATTGATAAAACTCTTATTATGCGCTATAAGGGTTCTGATATTTTGATTATTCAAGTCTATGTTGATGATATACTATTTAGATCTACTAATGAGTCTTTGTGTAAGGAATTCTCTGACTTTAAGAGCAAGGAATTTGAAATGAGCTTAGTGGGAGAACACAATTTTTTTTCTTGGACTCCAAATAAAGTAAGAAAAAAATGGTATTTTTCTTAATCAAGGAAAGTATACAAGGGAGTTATTGAAGAAATTCAATATGGAAAATTCCAAAGTGGCTAAAACTCCAATAAGGTCTTCACTCTCATTAGATCAAGATCTTAATGGTAAGTCAGTTGATCAGAAAGCATATAGAGGTATGATTGGCTCACTCCTATATCTTACTGCTAGTCGACCTGATATAATGTTTGGCGTCTGCTTGTGTGCATGGTTTCAAGCTAATCCAAAGGAATCACACTTAAGTGCTGTTAAACGGATTTTTAGATACCTTAATGGTACTAAAGACTTTGGTCTTTGGTATCCATGTACTAATGATTTCAAACTTGTAGGCTATTCAGATGTAGATTTTGCAGGATATAAAGTTGATAGAAAAAGCACATCAGGATGTTGTCAATTTTTGGGCTCATCCTTGATATGTTGGCATTCGAAAAAGCAAAATTCTATAGCTTTATCTATTGCTGAAGCTGAGTACATGATAAGTGTATAATTACACTTATTATCATAATAGTTTTACACAATAAACAATATAGTTTGAATCATTTTTATACTTCTTATAAAAGATTTCACGTGGTATGTAGTTGTTTTTTATGCAAATGCAGATACTAGGTAAATCTTGGAAGTAAAATGATCAAAAGTGGAATTCTATGAAAATAGAGTGAAAAAGGTGTAAAAAGATGCGTGGAACTTAAAGAT
>CATIWQ010483144.1:0-16733 GCA_949673415.1 Euphorbia schlechtendalii | reverse complement strand
ACGGACGGTCGTTAATTAACAACCGTCCGTAATACTATAATAATTATTGCGGACGGTTGTTACGTAACAACCGTCCGCAATAACCTTTGTATTACGGACAGTCATTCATTAACGACCGTCCGTAATACTATAATAAGTATTGCGGACGGTTGTTACGTAACAACCGTCTGCAATAACCCCCTCTGTCACTCCGTCCATACTTTTTACAGACGGTTTCTAGTATAACTCTCGCAATTGGTGCGTCCCAATAAGCCATTTTTGCACTAGTTTCACACCTTGCCATTCGGTCATTTTCATTAATAAAATTGATCAACATATGTGTAAATAAAAATGAACCATTTTTATTCAAAATAAGAACTTTAAACCGTCGATGTTTTAATTAGACCACACGGGCCTCGTCGAAATCAAATCGAACATACGTGCAAATATTGTGCCATATCTCGTGCTAACCTTTGTGGATGTAGGTTAGATGTATGCCTAGGATTTTATTTTCCTTCGGTTATTGCAAATATTTTTTTGGAAATGTAATTAATAGATTAGGCGGATGGTTGCATCCCCTGAGGTTATGTAGCCTTTAATCTTTACTTTTTCACATTTATTTACCGCTTTGTGTATGGATTTAGAAATTTCCACACATACGTTAAATCATGCATAATAACTTCAAAACAACTTAAGTGCGAATATGCACAATTAAGAAATACGTTTTTCTATAGATGTAATATAATGCGATCCAATAAGAAATAAGCAACTTATCCTGAACCCGAATATCTGTGTCTTAGTGGGCCGTCCCCCAGACGTTAAACCTCATAGGACTCTAATTCCTAAAAAGAGCTAATCGAGGTGGCGACTCCACACTAAGAGACGACGGATTCGGGTTTGACCAATCTAAAAACGTTTTCGCTTTCTCTAATCCAACTTCCCGGGTCCACGACCAGGTGATATTTTATTTTCACTTAAACATCCCGGTGGACCACGCCTCTCATCTCTGCGCTCATTCGGCCCATCGCTCCGTGTCGCCCGCTCACATAAACACTGCACTCTTTTTCCTTAACCAAAGGTTTTGTCCCATAAGGTTTTCCTTGGTAAGGTTTTTAACGAGATAGTGCTATATTCGTAGAAATGTACATCAAAGTGGAAGTATTGTAAATATATGTTTGTAACATATATATTGAATAGTGTTAATGTCCATTAACTCTCCATTTATGTATATTAATTTGTGTAACTTTTGTCTCTACAAGTACTTAACATTTGCTTATATATATAGGCTTGTTGTACACAATTCCTAAGTATGATAATAAGAGAATTCTATGTTATATCTCTTCATCTTTGTTATACTCTACTTTTCTATGTTTATATTCTTATTGATTCATTTTACTTATAACACCTTTGACCGGACAGGACAAATAAGGGCTGGTGGAAAATTATTTGGTATAGTTGATATTGATATACAGTGTATGTTGTTGTTGATTGGTTAATAAAATAGTTAAAACATGTAATAGTTGTTTAATGTTAAAAACGTAATAGAATATTGATGCTGAGAAAGGTTTCAAACGCCCATCAAAAGTCAGTCATATATACATCAGAAAAATGTAGAAGTGAGCAACGAGCTAGGAAATAATGATAATTTATTCAAAGTTAGATTAAGGTACAAATGCACAAGTGGTGTTTGAATGCATCAGATGATAGTATACAAGGGCACAAGATGATATGAGTAATAGAAATAAGTGATATACAGTATAAACATGAAATCGGATAAGGGTGTTTCAAAAAGATTATAAGAGAGTATCTGTAATGTTTTTTGTAAAAATATTTCTATTATTGTTTTTTAAAAAAAGTAATTATTATCTTTTTTCCAATCCATAATTAGAGAAGTGATATAAAGTTTGATGTAACGGTGAAAAAGAATAAATAAACGCCTTCAAATTATTTATATTATTATGTAAATGACAATTATAAAGTAAAGTATAAAAATATAAGTTTTATCGTTTATTTTATTTTTTTATAAAATAATTGTTACTTTATTATTTATAACACACATCAAATTTCTCAGCACTCGGTGGAAATTAGCACACAAGGAGGTGACTGTAATGAGCAGAATCTTGATACATAAAAAAGCAAGAAGTTAACGGTGAAAGGCTCCTACGAACATATGTTTGCTTTATTTCATAGGATACAAATTAGTACTAAAACTTCGTTTGTTTACTAGGAAAATATTATGTAAGAACAATTCTTCGAATTTTTTCGTGTTTGTTTGACATGAAAAATAAATCAAAGGAAAATATTGTATAATTTAACATGAAAATGTAATATAAATAACCCTGTAATTACCATCACTGCCTCCTCCAACCCGCCACCATCTCCTCCTTAAAACTGTCACCACCACTTCATCCACCTCACTAGGGGAGAGCATTGGTCGGTTCGGTCCAAGAATCGAACCGAACCAAATAAATCAAAAACCAAATAACAAAAAAAACCTAATACAGAACATAATAGATTTTGGTCCGGTCAGAACCGAACCTAAATATTTAGGTTCGGTTCGGTTCCATATAAAATCAAATTACACTTCCATAAGAAAAATTAACTATTTTTTGGGATAGCAAAGTTAAAAATGTAATAATATTTTTCATGTTAAAGAATTAACTATTGTTTGAGAAAACAAAATTAAATTTAACGATCATTATGATACGAAATTAAACAAATATATAAGGAATGAATATAACCATTAACATGCAAAACATTTTTTCCATCTCAATAACCTACCATATGATATATAAAAAGGTTATATTATGAAATCTTGAAAAGAATAAAACGTGAATGAACCGTAAAAGTAGAAAAAAATATTAATTTTTTTTAATTAAATTCAATTCTCGGTTTATTTGATTTTTTTTCTCAAAACCGAGAACTGAACCTAAAACCAAATTACCAAAATATTAGAACCAAGAACCGAACCTAATTAGTTTGGTTCGGTCTGGTTCGGTTCGGTCTGATTCGGTTCTCAGGTTCGGTTCGATTCTTTAGATTTCTTGTTCTCCCCGACACCTCACCACCATCTCTTTCTCCACCCCCCACACCACCACCACCACCACCACCACCACCACTGCACTCACTTCACCACACCGCCACCTTCATCACCACCACTTCCTCCACTATTAATATCATTGTCCCACCACTATCACCACTTCCTCCACCCCTACCACAAAGTTAAGACATTAGGCCAATCATATCCCACAACTTGGGCACTACGCCTTACATTAATTTGTAGTAGTTCTTATGGTAAATTCATATTTATCTTCTGTAGCTTACATCAATTTGTATTTTGAAGTCTAACTTGTTCGATTAATGTGCTCAAGAGCCCTGCAGATATGTATAAGTTTGTGCCGTGTTTGGAAAAAGACCATGTTTGTGTACTTATGATGATTTAATTGTTTTACTTGAGTGTAAATTAATTAACTCATTTTTTATGTGAATTATCTTTGTCAAATGGAACCTGGTTTATGAGGCTCCTAAATTCAACTTCATGTGTGAATTTTTTTTTGTTGATTAATTTAATCACAGTCGTATATGGGGTTGAAATAAGGTTACATTCTGTACATGTAAAATTAGCAACGCTGCTGGAGATGCCCAAAGGAGAGCAGAGGCAACAGCAGCTGATGCAGAAGCTATAAAGAAGAGGGAGCTTGAAAGAGAAGCAACACGCCAGAGATGTTTCAACTATCAGCTAAAGGTGGAGCTAGCTAACATGCTATATGTGCAACCACAGAGTCAAATGGCTCTTGATGGATAAAAAAGAAAATGTTTTCCATGAATCATGAGTTCTTCTAACGGTACAAACAATATTCTTCAAAATGGAGGAAGAACAAATGGAAGATGCATGGACAACTTTTTTTAATACGGTTTGGAAAGAAGACAAAAAATAATCGATATTTTTAGTCGTAATGCCAAATATGATATGCTGAAGTCTCCGTTTCAATGTAGTCCATTGCTTCATTGGTATATGTCTCTGTTCTTTTCAACTTATTTACCAGCTAATTCAGTGCAGTTCAGTTTCAAATCAATTTCAATTTTAATTTAGTTTCAGTTTATATATTATTGTAAATATTATTAAAGTAATAATATATATATATATATTATTATTATTATTAGAATGAGAAAAGAAAAGAAAAATATTAATCATAAAATAAATAGTAAGTAATAAATATTATTAATAATATGTTAAAATTTGATTGATTATTATCGTTAATAACGAATAATTTAGTTTAATAACAAATAAAAAGACAAAATAAATAATTCATAAAGTATTAAAAAGCATACCCATTACAATATAATTGAGAATTATTACAATAATATAATTCATAGTTAGGTTAATTTTTCTAATTCAATTCTTAATATTTATTACTAACTTAATTACTTTTTTCACGTTGTAGTCGTTTTACTTAAACTGCATTTGTCCCAAAATAACATTACAAAGTATGATTTTTGTTAATACTAAAAACGTTAAGAATCCGATAGAATATCATAATAAAATTTAATGAAACAAAAATGCAATATTATAAAGTTGCAAGGTAATGTTGTTATTATTGATATAAATAATTACTATTCAATTAAAATTCGGTATTTTTAGTTTCAGTATGTTCAGTTTCAGTATTTTCAGTTTTCAGTTGAAAAGAACAGAGTCTATATCTGCATTCATTAACCAAATTGGCTTTTGGAATGATGACTCAAGTCTTATACCAGGTATAACTTTCATGAAAGGTATTAAAAATTGGTATAAGAGCTCTTATACAATGTATAAAAGCTCTTGTACCACTTTACAAATCTGAATATCGATTTTAACGCGACCTTATACCTGGTATAAGAGCTTTTATACTAGTTTTTACTATTATAACATGAAGTCCTTATACTTGACATACAAGCTCTTATACCAGATATAAGAGTGGTACATTGCCTTTATACATTTTGTTTTCCATTTATTTTCACAATTACATTTAAAAATATGCGCAAATTCATAGTTTGAAAACCTTATACCTGGTATAAGAGATCTTATACCAGTTTTTTACTACCTTTTTCATGAAGGACTTATACATGTCTACGAGCTTTTATACCTGGTATAAAAGTGGTATAAAGCCTTATACAACTTACTAATTTATTAGATTCACGATTACTTTTGAAATCCTCACAAAACCATTGTTCGCTTTATACTTGATATAAGACGATGTCCCATATAAAAATCATTAAACGACTATTATACCAAGTATATATATCTAATTATGAAACATGTCCAAGTTATACGTGGTATAAGACGATGCTCGTTATAAAAGCACATATCCAAGTTATGCTAGTAATGGTAACGATTTCAAGCAATCATTCAAGAACAATGAAATTTCTAACAACAAAGAATTATACTAGTCCAATCGAAGACCGACCGTAATTACCATGCTCTTTCTTTGCGGTGAATCTATTGGAATATGAGCCAACAATAGCTGGGTAAATATGTGAGGTATATACAGACCAATTCCTTTTTATCAAATGATTTCATTCAATCTGAGTATCCCCCAAATTTCTGCAGGATTCCAGTACTTCATATACTACATATTGTTCGTTTATGGCAAGATTAAATCCCTAATGGGTTAGGGGATTCGGTTTGACTCACTTGAGAAATATCTAAGAAAAATTGTCACTTCTGGGGGCTTGTTACCATTTCAGCCCAACTGTTTCCTAATTATTAGAAGGTTCTCTAATGTTCTAATTTCTCATACATGAGGCCCAATAGATTTCACGCCATCATTCTCAGTTCTCACGTTCTTAATATTGTGTCCATTAGATGATTTTAGGGTACCAATTTTAATTCCGTGCAGAGTGGGCAAGAGTTACATTGGGCTTTTTTCTGTGCTGAAAGTATTAGAGTATACAAATACTGAATTAGCCTGGTTAGTATGGGGGAGGGAATTACTGAATTAAGTACGGGGTTCGTTTGGAGCTTATGATCTGTCTTGTTTTCTGAGATTGGTCCTAAGTTACTATAAATGGATATCTCGACTGCTGAAAAATACATCTCTAGAATAGTGCACCATAAGAATGTGGCTATTGCAATTGTACATTTGTTAAAGAGAGTTTTAGATATGCATTTTTGTGTATGTGTTGCATTGTGACACTTGTATTCCCCGGGTTACTGCAGTTGGGCACGCAGCAATGTTGGCTGCGATGTGTGCCATCTTTGATATGTTGTTTTTACAATCATACTCCCTTTCTAAAGTCCTTATGAAGATGTGGAATCCCTAGCTTCTAAATCAATGTGTTATTTGGCAGATACCTTCTAAATCGGAAGCAGCCCTTAAAAAGACATAGTACATGCAAGTTGAAGCTATAAGCAAATTTAGTTAACATCACATGGTTCTAAATCCCGTAGAAAGCAATTTCATTCCATACATCTGGTTACCCAGGGTGGCATTGGAGTTCTTGGTTCCCGGTGTATAGAAGGGTGCCCCTCTGATATATAATGTTTAAGTATTGAAACTTCTTATATACCAACCTTATGTGATTAATTATATTGTAAATCAACTTATTGGTTTTCTGGGTCAGGTTTCAATACTGTGTAGTTTATTTCTGGTTGTGTAAATTTCATTCAATTAGAATCTTGGCAATCAAATTAGCTGTGTTAGCGCATATTAGATTTAGTGAACGTAACATCCATCAAACTCACTGACATATTGACTTTGCCTCGAAATAGCTGCCTCTCAATATGCAAAATTATAGTTTCCTTGACAATCAGGGAGGAAAATTTTAGTCAATACACACTGTGAGGGAAGATTTCATACAATTTGGATGTCTTATCTTCGTTCCATTAATGACATTCACTGAAAACTATAACATCTGCCCCTAACCCACTTCTTTGAAAACCAGTGCATTTCATCGACTTTGACTGTCATTTTAATGTTGGAAGATGACTGTAGGTGGTCAACAATAAGGAAAGGTGCCCTGTAGTATTTGGACACCAAACCATGTCATGAAAGTTGCCGATAATCAATGAAATTCAATAATCTAAAGATTGAAGTGACAAACGTAACAAGAAAAACCACCCCATAAACTACTACTTTTTTTGTTTTAATGCCAGAATTAGATTGACAAAGGAAAATAATATAAAAGGAGCCATAACTAAACAATTAATTAGAGTAATTTTGGCTCTCATTAATTTTCTTTTCAGCTGTTCGTCTAAGTTGACAGTAATCTTTACATCATATTTTGCCAATTTTGACTCCAAAAATTCTTGTTAATGGCAACTGTGCATGGTACCGTGTTCATTATTACTTCCAAGTTCTTTTAATTTTATTTAGAATAAGAGGAAAACGACGTCGTTTGCACTTAAACCTAAAAGTGAAAAAAACAGATCGAGTATATGATTCTTCCTCACTCCAGTTTCTTCCCGAATTCAGTTCTCTGTTTCTCATCTTTGGTCAACCACTCAGCTTCAGCGCCTCAGCTGCCACCATTATCGGTGGCTGCAGCTGGTTGTTCTTTCCATCGATCTTCATTTAGGTCAGTTGTCGTTCTATAACCTAAATTGATTTTTACTACGTGACACCAAAGTTTCTTTGAGTGTATTACTGGTAACAGCAAATGTTGGGGCTCCGTTAGATAAGTGTATAATTGTATATCTCTGCTTATTGACTCATGCACACACTTGATAATTCTTCGTAACGCCGCTGTACTGGTGCAGATATTTCCGGCTCCGCTCCTCTCTTTGCCCTTAAAATCCGCAGGGCTTACGAAGAAAAAGATTAAATGAAGCTGAGAGTGGTGTGTAGAAAACTTTACGATTACATTCGTCACGATCTCAAAGAAATCGCATTTCCTTCATCACTTCCAGACCCTCCTCATTTAAAAAAGCGTCGCAAACTCACATGGCATGACCGTTTTCTGGTATCCTCCTTTGCTTTTTTCTCATTTCTGCTTAGATAGTGATTAATATGGCTACAATTTGATGTCTCTTTCGTGTTTTGCTCGCTTAGCTTCTTTTGTTTCTGCATATCTATAAAATTTAGGTTTTCTGTTGTATGTTTGTGAAGAATTTTGTTGAATAAGGGTTCATATTGGGTGCACATGACTATTTCTTTCAGTTTAGCTGATTAGTTTTCTTTTGCCTGGATATGGAGAAAACGAGATAATAGTTAACTGAGCGGTAGGGTGAATTTTAATGTGCTCCAGATTTTAAAAGAGGCCTCAAGGTTGTATGCTGCAAGCTGGGTGCGTGATATTGGTCCTGATCTTCGGCCAAATGATTATAAAAAGAAAGTGGAAGGAATTGAAGATGGATCCAGCAGGGGAAACGGTACTACCACTCAAGAGAAAGAACCCTCTGCCTTGGAAGATCTCGGTAAAGAACCCCGTGTCGTTGCTTGAACTTTTGTTTTTGTAAACTACTGTTGAGCTTTATTTAGTCATAGTTATTAAGACTTAAATTGCAGAGCCAAAACAAGCTTTGTTGAACCTTTCTATGGTTTTGTAATGCTAATGGAACTCTTGTAAATCTAATGAATTTGGCAGCATAACTGTTGTCAGGTATTTATGCTAGGGACTAGGGAGATAGAGAACAAAGAAAGCACTAAACTGTTGTCTATTTTAGATTGTTCTTTTGTTCTAGCTTGAATCTTATTTGAAGGTAATTCGAGGTCACGAGGAGTTCCGTTACTGGGCCATTTTATGCAATGAAAACTAGTAGAACTATTGATGTTTGGAGCATAGTTATCAAAATCGTACGATTCGAGATTCGAATCGTACGATTCGATTCGATTCACCCCAATATAGATTCGAATCTATGGGGTGAATCGAAACATACCAAGAATTGGCAACGAATCGTCCGAATCAGTGGTGAATCAACTGAATTGGCTGATTCCATCGATTCGTACGATTCTTGAACGCAAGTAATCAAAAGATAAAAAACGATGAGAATGAAGATACAAAGTATATATCTGAAGATGATGAGTGTTACGGAGGATTGCACACTGTTATTGAGGACGAGTTGAGTTGCACAATGGAGAAAAAAGAAGAAAAGAAACTTCGTTCCAAGGGTTGCAGGAGAGAAGCGGCGGCACTGAAGGGTTGGGGAAGAAGAGACAGTTATTAGATTAGGGTTGCTTATATGGGTCATTGCTAATGGGTTCTAATTTTAATACATCAACCTTAGTCTAATTGGGCTGTATTAAAATTAGGCTATTATGAATTTGTTAGAGTTCAATGCTATACTTTAAAAAGTATTAAGATAATATCTTAGATAATTGCTATATTATATAATTAATTGACTTTTGAATTATTAAATGTCAATTCTATAGATTTTATGTAGTTTGTTTGGTTTTATTTGTTAGTTGACTATTACTAGAAACAATAATAATAAATATACAAAGTTGAATATGTTAAATGAACTTTATTTTTATATTTTTATGAACTTGAACCAAATCTTACAATTCGATTCGATTCACGATTCAAAATTTTGGATTTCGATTCTTGATTCGAATCTTGATTTGACAACTATGGTTTGGAGTACTGATCTTCGGGGGATTTGCAAATGAAAATGGATCAGATAACATGTTTTCTGGACTTGGCAAACTTTGTTTCTAAAATCGTTGTTTTTATCTATGTTGCTGTTTAGTTAGTTCTAGGCTTCTAGCATTCTTGCATTCCTATTGTGTGGATTCAGAAACCCTTTCTCATTTTCAAGCATGATAATCGCTCTGAAAATGCAATTGGAAATTAAATTCTAGATGTGGCTGTGGGCTGTTCTTATGGTTTTTTTTAATTTATTCTTGAGAATGGTAAATGGGATCAGATGCTTTTACTTTCAGGGCATTCTATCTCTTGCTATCAGTTGTTCGTATCCTTCCATTCTGAAGAATTTTTCGAGGCAATTATTTGGTAATAGAGTTAGAGAATTTGTTTTTTGGATTGAACTTGTGCTTGCCTGTATCAGACGTATCAACTATAAAAAAAGTTAGCTCATATTCTTCTGAACTGACTTACAAATATGTAAGATTCTTTTAATGTTTCTCTGGTTTTGAAGATCAACAAATGATATTCAGTTCTATCCTAAAAAAACAGATTATTTGATTAATTCTGTAGGAGGCTAAGTGAAGTATGTTGGCTATCTTGATTGCCCTTGCTTCTCTTTCAACTTGTGGTTTCTAGCATTGAATTCTGACTCTGACTGACACTATATATATATTTTTTTGCGACTCAAATATCAGCGGTTGCTGCTAGAGGAGGCATGGAGACATTAAGGCCTGCTTTGCAGCGGCTGTACATGACAAGAGCTTCAGCATATAGAGATGCTCTAAAAAGTTTTGTACAAGGTTATCAGGAAGGCGTCCAGCAGGTCAGGAAAAAGGATGAAGATCACAAAACTCAACAACAGACTGATTCTTCCAAAAATTCGACTTGAGAAACTTTATGCTCTCACATAGCTGGGCAAATTTCTCCCCACTGCATCAGATTTTGGAAAAAAGCAAAGAATCTCTACAATTTGTAACAGAGAAAGAAAGTTACTACATTACTTCACCCGCTAGTAGGATTTCATTGTATATCAACTCAAGTCTTTGTTCTCTAGTAGATAGAAATGGAACTTTTTAGATTTCTCTAAAGACATATTTGAATGCTTTATGGTATTTGTTCTTCTCAAAATAATTGTAACTTCTGGTTTGGGCCTTATCATATAACACTTGTTTCAACTTTTGGCGTTCTTGCTATGAGATTATTACTTATTTGCTTGGTATTAATGTATTATAACAAGTGCTCAGTTCATTTTTGTGAGAAAATTATACTGATTAATGTCTGACGCTCAGTTTAATTGGTGCTGCCATGTAGAAGCCTATCAACTATGTTTAAAGGGAAACATATGTAAGTTCCTTTTAATTCTATATATGTGTAGCAGTATTTTGGTCCCTGTTCTCTCATCTGAAATCATTTCTTTTTCTACAGTAACCATTTACAGGAACATCCAGCATTATTATCTCAGTTTTTGGAGCAAATTTTAATGACCCGTGACTCATAATAGTTACTTGAGAAGCGTGCTCATTCAATGCACATCCTTATGTAACTATGTAACTTTATCTTTTTGGTCTCCTTTATTTATTTGTGAATTTTGCTTATAGTTATCTATTTTTTGGCTCAACGAATGATCACCAAGAATTTATGAATTATACCCAATTTATAAAATGAAAGGCGTCTTTCTATCCATAACCCATGATGCAACTAGATTACTGTAGTGGCCCCATTGTAGAAAACATGTTTGTGGGAAACACATTGGATCCTAAAACTTAGAGAAAAGAAGAGTTTGATTATGATATTCATCGCATGGAAATTGGATGGACCTAACAGCACCTGAACTAGGAAAGATCATACCACACTTTCTTAAGAGTAGAATAGGAGTAATTAGCTTTTAATCAAGGTTGCTACAAAGAACAAAATGGAACTGTTTGAGGTATCATTCTCTTATACTGTTTAGCAGCAGAGTTTTCTGTCACTAAGAAACAACTTGTGGACTTAATTTTCAATTGTGAGTAGTGTTTAGTGGGGTTTCCGCATTTCATTCACCTGCTACTTTTGCTCCAGTCTTTTCAAGCACATGGCCTTTTAGCTTTAAGTCTTCTCAGGGATATCGTACTGTGATTAGTTACTCCATTATCAATTTACTCTCATTTGTTACCATCAATAATGGGGCCCTTGGGAACAAGAAATTGATTTGTTTCTTGTCTCAACAGATAATTCATATCCTTTTCTTATAATGAGATTCAATGCTCCTTTCCCAAAACTGCCATATTTGTTCATTTTATCTTCCCTCAGAATTTACTGTATTTTGTGTAACTTAATGCTACATTTTTGTGCAGTGCTCTATTTAGTATAATCAATGCAAAAGGTGATATATTTATATATATGTCAATTCATGGGTGGTGGATTTAATCCACTCAGTTGCTTATTTCTTGGGCAGGTGCTAATTGGGGACTTGAGATTGGTTGAAACTCCAAAAGCAAATTTCTTGATAAGAGGCAAAAGCTAAGTGGGAAGAAGAAATCATTTGTTTTTTGAAATATTTTTTACTCAGAACAAAATCACACATGATTGAAATTGTAAGCCCGGGACAAAATCCATTCATTCTTTTGGTTGGTCACTGCTTTTTATGTGAATGATAGCAGCACATAAATTTGGACCCCCTTCCACTTATAAAGCACTAATGAAAAATTTGACATCTTTAGCAGGAGGAGAGAGAGGTCAATGGTATGAATCTCTTGCTGGGCCCTCGCACTGTTTCCGATCACTGAATAAGGTAATGCTCACATCTCTGCCTACTAATTTTGTATAATCTATATTTCATTCCTTAGCAAGTTGTGTTGAACTTGTGGCCATAAATTTAACCAAAGTTTGGTCTAGCATGCTATACAAAGTGCTTAGTGGGTTTTTGTACTAAATGGAAATTTGGGTAATTGAGGTGAATTGACAACTGCATTTGTTGTTCACTTTTGGTTCAATTAAGATAACTACTATATTTGGCGTGGGTAATTGGTTTAGTTACTACATATCCATTTTGTTACATTGTAATGGGATCTTTTGGGGATTTCAACGTTTGGAAGAGACCTAGGATTTGAATTCCTTGCAGAATTCATGGTTGATGGGTACATCAATTGGACAAGTTGTTTTTAATGATGATCTGTTTTTCACCTTTTTAATCACTGTGTGTGAATATAAAATTCACTCAGAGTCCTTTCCTTTTTCTTCTTTTGTACTTGGCATGGTGATTTATTTCTGCTGACCTGTCTTCTGTTGTGTTGAAGAAAGACCAAAACTTTCAGAGAAATCAATGCATAATTTTTTTTCCTCTGACTTGCAGTTAATTACAATTACATGGGAGTCAGTGAAATAAAGGAGGAAACATGCTTCACCACTGTTCAAAACAAAATCAAAGACAACAACTCCATTGATAATGAAGTGAAAAGATACAGTGAATAATTGGGTTATTACGATTTTAACCCAACTACTCCCACACTCCCCCAGTTCTTCCATTACTGAAATTATGAAAAATCTTCAGGCAGAATCTCAACAGTGGCCAAATAGATTCTACCCCTTCATTTCAATTTTATAATCTCCAAAATTTGGCAAAATGCTTACGTCAGCTTTGCTATCAGTCCCAACCCTAAAAGGGTCCCAATGCCCATCCCTTCGTAATCCCATTTCTTCTATTTGCTTCTCTGCATCTACATGTTTGCCCCCACTACCTTGCTTCAATTTTGCATCTCAAATTCAGTAAGCTCTTTCTCTTTTCTTCTTTTCTTTTTTAAACTTTTTATTAATTTTGATGGGGTGGGTATTTGAATTATGTCAAATCCAAGCATGTCACATCTACAGATCTTATCCTCGGCGATTTCTCGGTTGGTTGACATCTCGTGATAAACTGATTTCCTGTTACCATCAAACACAAATTCACATACAATATAATTATATTGTAATTATCATAATGTTACTACATTCATATAATTGAAACCATGTTTTTTCAACAATCTACATGTGCCTAACTATCATGTGCAGGTATATCTTGTTGACTGTGATTTTTTTTTTTAATTTTTTGTAATAACAAATATAGTGTTAATAATTGAGTACCCATTTCACATCATTTTCCATTGATGTACAATTTGCAATAATTTAGCAACTCCACATATCTGGTCTATAATTTTTCACGCGGTTTGAGGACTTCCTTAGAATTTGTTGTTTTTAAAATATAATTGATCTTTTTACCCTGAAGCTAAGTTAAAATTATCAAACTGTAATCTATTGGAGTCCACTAAAGTACAGGACACGTGCAAAAAGGGAATTTTGAAACTACATCAGATAAGAAACGCAATTAAAAGATAAAATAGGGGTTGAAAATGATATTTGTACAAACAAAGACTAATTCAACAAGAAGATGATTGACGATAACTTGTTAGTTCGGCTTGGTCGGTTTACTTTACGTGCCTTGATTTTCAACCCTTTATCACTGAACAAAGAAAAAATAAGAAAAATAAGACAATATTAAGTAATTAATTACTAGTATATATCTGGCTGGGGTCCCACTAATCAAACCCATTTTCACAATCACATTAAGTGGTTGATATTAGTATTAAAATTAGTTAATTATATTGAGTAAACAGGCAGAAAGAGACCAGAAGTAGCTCCTGAACCACTTAATTAAAATCAAAGTTTCTTTTTTTTTTTTTTTTTTTTTTTTTAGATTTAGACGAATTCAATTTGGACATGTGCTGGAAGTTGAGCTGCAGCTACTTTGGCCTTTAACTACTCTATTATTAATTGTTTATACAATCTGTCCCTCTATAAGAAACACCAATATTCAAAATTTGGCTTATGCACAGTAGGGTATAGATTAAACAATGAAAGTTACCTTTCTAAGACAATAATAAAAATATTATAAAATAGTTAGCTTAATTACCATGTGAGGATGGGTTGTACTGGAAGAAGAATTATAAGGTGAGTTAGAAGCATAAAAGTGTTGACCCTGGCTCGATATAGAAGACGATCCATCTGGTGTGGATGGCTCGGGTTCATCGAGTTGGCATTCCATGTTGACCCCAAACAGCCTTAGCCTCTTCGAATTTCCTATTGGTGCTGCTGTTTGCTTCTCCACACCACCTGACCCTGCAAATATTTGTTGTGCGTATTTCAGCCTTTTAATAACACACGTGCTCTATTAATTATATCTATTAAAATACTAATTACTTTATAATTCATTTGATTAAGACTAATATTTGAATAGGGAAAATTATCTTCTTACATTTTGCTATAATAATGCAAGCATAGGTGTTGAGACAAGGAAACCTCACAACGAAGTAATATAAAAAAAAGTGAAGTATAATAGCTAGATCTTTTTTTCCTCTTTTCTATTTTACCATTTATTTATTGATTTGAACTAGAAAATAGCTTTAAAAACGTTTGAAGCCCTCTCTCTAGAATTTCTTTTTAACAAAACGAAAACCAAAACAGATGCTTCAAACCTACATATTATGGTTAAAAATTAGTAATTTTTAAAGTAAGAGTGATGTATATAAAGAAATTACTGTATTAGGTAGTAGAAATGGTTAATTGACACTAAATACCAAAGACAATCTCTGAAATAAATATCAGAAACCAACCACATTGCTCCAAACTAATTGGAGGATTTTTCACGCACTACAAAATCCCATCAAAATTTAATTAAAATGTAAATAAAAATAGTAAAATAATAAAAATAAACCTGCATGAAGACATTCGTGTTGAAATGGGACACCAGCAGTAACGTTAGCCCCATGGGGATGATGTTGATAAGGTAATCCTCCTCTGCTCCATCCTCCACCGTTGTTACCCTGTACCGTCACTCCACCGCCGCCGCTGTTTACATTACTATTACTATTATCCCCTCGCTTCCTCCACCCTATAAACAGCCTCTCCACGTCAACACGGTGTCGTTCAAACAACACCGCATCCCCAGCCTCCAGCTTCTTCTCCTTCACGTATCTGCTCCACCCTTTGGTCAGCACATAGCTTTGACTACTATTCCAATACGAGTACCTAAACCGCCAGCACTTCCCCAACTCGTCCTCGAAACTCAGCAACAGCCCCTTGTCCACCGAGTCACCGCTCAGCGGGAAGTACTTCTCGGCGTGCTGTTTCGGTATGACTAACCGGTTGAGCTTCCCGACATCCGAGGGAGTCAAATGTTTTTCGAACATAGGTTCCTTAATGCGTTCAGTTCGGTACAATTCTGAATCTTTTTGGTGTAGTGCGTCGTCGTTTTGGATGCTGAGGTTAGGGGAGGGAAGGGAGGGATTGTGTGCGGGTGGGAACACAGGATGGGGTTGCTTGAGCCAATGGGAAGACGGCCAAGAAGGGGGAGAGTTGGGAGTTGATTCCATGTTGATGGGGTTGTTTTGTTGTTGTTGAGACCACCATAGAGCTTCTGGAAGGTCTCTAGAGAAATGGTTTATGGACATGTTTTTTTCAGAGGAAGAAAACCAAGAAGAAGGTGAAAATGGAGGGTATTGATGGGGAGAGGAAGGTAAGGGGGTGAATTATATGATACAGGCTATCAAGAAAATGACAAATTGACAAGGGGAGAGAGATAATCTGTAGAGAGAGAAAGGGAAAGGGGGGAAAAAGTAGAGTTGTGTAGTGTGGGATTGAATGTATTGTAGTAAGTACAAAAGTACTTTAAGGTTTTGCGTGATGAAATTATATTATTATTTCAATCATTATTTTCAGTGTTAGTTTTCTTCTTATTTTTATTATCACTTCTTTGCTTTATGTATTACCTCCATTAGTTTCCTTTCTTTTTTAGATTTCCCACTTTAGCTCAAGCATTGGGTTTTAATATCAACTTGTTTATCTGATATTTATATTCATCCAGCCTTAAATGAACCAAGTCATAATACTATGCTCCTCGAAAAATCTATTAACATTCTTTGTAACCATTTTAGTAACACGTATATAGAATAGTATCATAAGGAATGTCAACATTGTTACATGAAAAAATGAGTTACAGCTTATAGCGAAAGCTATTTTGATGTTTATATGGATAATCTTGCACAATGACTATAGTTATAAACAAATGGTAGAAAGTTTTGATATGATGTAATTCAACATTTTAAAGTATTACTTATAATTTAATTTTGATTATATACTCTATCATGGAAAATTGTTCTGGAAAAGGGGTGATGATATATATA
>CATIWQ010483141.1:0-14725 GCA_949673415.1 Euphorbia schlechtendalii | reverse complement strand
ACCCTTGGAGCCTCGGCATATCACAGGCGGGGTGGTGTCCAACAGGCGCGCCTCAGCTGCGCCTTTGAGCGCCTCACAGGTGCGCCTCAAAGCGCCTAGGCACTCCTCGGGCAAGCCTCACGGACACTTCTATCCTAAGCGGTTTAATTTTGCATAATTATGTTTTTTACATCCATTTTTAATAGTTTTAAATAATAATAATAATAATAATAATAATAATAATAATAATAATAATAATAATAATATAAGGCTAGATATTCCTAATTCAATTCTTATTAAGGCTAAATCAACTCAAGTATAGATATTCTTAATACAAAATGTAAAATTTACATATATATATACCTCCAACAATGCTTTTTAATGGTTTTAACTTACTTTAATATATTTTCCATCTATTTTACGAGTTTTAATGAGAGAAATAGAGTGTAAATATTCGTAATTCAATTCATTTTTAAGGTTGGATTAATTCAAGACTATATATTCTTAATGTAATATGTCAATTTTACATGTATATGTACCTCTAACAATTCTCTTAGTTATTTTTTGTTATGTTATTGCATCTAACCTCACTTTGTAAGAAAAATATTTTTTGTAAATTTTTGGCGCCTGTGGTACCTCAGGCGCTCGCCTTGACTTCCGGCGCGCCTTCGGGCAAGCCTAGCCCTCTTGCGCCTCTATGCGCCTAGTGCCTCTAACAACTATGGTTGTACAAATTGTATGCTTAAATAAACCACCTCATTCAGAAACTATTTATTACTAGAAAATCACTAAATTTAATTTGTCATCAGTTTTTCAGATGTCTTTAGCATTTTTCTATAGTGACCTGAGTTTTGCAACTAGCATAGTTTTTCCTTCTGCATGCACACGCATTCGCGATCTAATTCCCGACAAAGTAGATTAAAGCACAACTCAGACCAACCATATACCAATAAATCTTTTCAACCATTGAGAACATCGTACCATAAAATCACCAAAATAAAACACAAAAATGCATCATTTACTGAAACATCGATTCAGACTCAAAATTTAAGAAGCTATTATTCCCAGCCCTTGGGTTTCAACCATCTTAAAAAAATGCACGGTCACGCATACACACACACATATATTATAAGTTTCAATAAAACTGAGGTCCTCTGACAAACAAGATTTTGCAACAACTAAGCAGCCATCTCAAATGACAAGGCAAATTTCTTTCAGAGATCATACAAAATAACATAAGAGCATTCAATTAGATGAGGATAAAAATATAGAAACAAATGCAGCCGAGCATGGACTGAGAATGCCACATAAATATCAAACTAGCAACTCCTTAAGCTATACAATAAAAAACATTCAAGATCAAAATGTACTTACTATATACTCTGCAAGATATGCTTTACACAATATTCCCTGTTGATTTAACACTTCGTGACAAGAATGACCACAGCAAAGAGGATATGGAAAAGAAAAAAGAAATACCAGAAACAAGCAAAGATATTAGCACAGTGAAACCATTACCTATAGAATGAAAATCAATAGAATCAGCTACTGAGCGCCTTTCAGATTCAGGTACAGAAATGGCTTCTTCAAACTTAAGCTTCATAACAGCCTTCTCACATTCTCTCAGTTTCTTGGAAGCGTCAGGATCATTTGGACATATTTTCTTAAGCTAAATTGACCAGAGACAAACAATAATTACAAAATATCAAAGAGTGTTGTGCTATGAACCATAGATAACCCCCCAGCAGCCCCGTAGCAAAAGCATCGAATTTTTCCATAAAAACAAGTGCATATACTGAAAGAAAACGAACCAAAAAGAATCAATTTATGTCATAGAACACAAAACCAAAATCCTATAAATGTCAATCTAATAATAGAGAACTAAACTACAAGCAGACCACAAACCTGCTGGAAGTCCTTAAGGGCATCTTTGAATTTCCCCATTGCAAGATAAGCAGCACCTCGCCTGTAATAACCCTGTTATCATTGATCAATAAAGTCATGAGCTAAAGATGCAAAAACATACTCAAGATTCAAAAGAATCCGAAAAAGCAATGCATACACACCTTTGAGTATTTAGGATCAATTTCGATAGCCTTAGAAGCATCCTGGATTGCACTACCATACTCCTCCAATTTCGTATGAGCAAATGCACGGTTAGCCCAATAAACAGCATTCTGACCATTTAATTCAATAGCTTGAGTATATAAATCAATAGCTTGAGCATACTTGTGGGCTGAAAAAGCAAAAAGAGACACTAATGAAGACAAGTTCAATATTTAAAACATACGGCCCCAAAAAGAAGAAAAAGAAGGTAACACCTTTAAACGCTTCATTTGCCAATACTTTAAATTCTTCAGCTCTTGATACATTTGTATCTTCTGATTCCATTTCGGGCATAGCCTTTACTATCGACTTGACCGGTCTTCAACTGGAGCTAAATGCTCCACAAAAGCAAATAGAGTTGCACGTCTGTGACAAAGAACACATAAGAGACGAATCCCTAAGAAGAAACTATATCAATCAAACAAGCACATTGTGAATAAAAAAACGGCGTATATTATCAATGAATACCTATTTTTTGTAACGGGGTTGAACAGAGAAAGATGAACGTCTGTTCGGGGATAGACTAGTGAAGGGATACAGGCTTGTAGTAATGAGTCTTTCTCTTGCTTTTGCGGCGAGAATGGCTGATTGATGAATGAAAGAGTCGACAACAGAAGAAGCAAGAAGAAGGTCAGTGGTGAAGAAGGTAGGGTTTCGTTTGAAATTTGGAAGAATGAGACTATCTGTTTGAAAAATGAAAACATCGTAACAATTCAACGGTCCAGATTGTTACCAAATTTAATTACATGTTTATATTCCAATAATCCAACCTCCAATTATTTTTATTTACAGTGTATGCTAGAAATAAATAGTTCTAATAATGTTTTGGTGACACTCCTCCAACTTTAAACTACATCACAATTTTCTCTAAACAACCGCCGTTACCAGCAAGTTGCTGCTTTACACCGTTCACGGGTAAAACCATAAACAAGTTAATTCAATACGAAAGTAAGAGATTAATATCGAAGCAAACAAGCATTTGACAGAAGAACGACAAAGTTTAGAGCTTTTACAAACATTATATGTTTAATTTATGTACATATTTGTCGATACTGTCAACTAAAATGTTTGAATATTGATTGCACTTCATCCAATAGTTTGGGGGGCATAGTAATTGAGCTCAGAGAGCAACAAGTTGCATTCTAAGCGTGGCGTTGTTGGTTGAAATGATACAATCATTTGTCACCCTTTGCAACATACATGAAATTTTCTAAAATTAATATTTTTGTAATTTTCTGAAATAAGACTTAACGATATTTTCTCCTTTTCTTATGTTTCATATAATTGAAAGATCAAACTTTAAAAGATGATATTTTTTCGACATAAAACTTAAATAAAGAAAGATGGTATGATGGTGTTTTCCCCTTTCAATTTTGCCACTCTGCTATAACTATCGTGTTGAGTTTGTTGAAAAAATTCATAAGGTGGAGAAAACAGGATAAAATAAGTTTAGTTGCCATTGAAATTGAGAATTTTTTTTTTTGTAAATTACTCTCTATGATTCTTAATATTTGTCATTTGAGACTTTTTACTTTGATTCCTAATACTTGTCATTTTAAAATATCGATGCACTTTTTAACAAGATTTTACTAATTTACCCTTGCATTAATTAGGAAAGAGATTAAGCGTAAATTAATTTATAAATTGGTAATTAAGAAGAAAGAGAATTTTATTATAAAGTAAAAGAATAAATTAGAATGCATTAAATATCTTATTGGTTTTGATGAAAAGTTTAAAATGATAAATATTAGAAACCAGAGGAGTAAAAGGAAAAAATTTGTGAGGGTGGGTAGTAATAATCTTGGACGTCATTCAGCAACACATAATTACAATCTTTCATTCTACTATTACAAGTTAAACATTAAAGAAATCACAACTCCACTTCGAAAAATGGGGTTGTAGATAGAATGAAGTGTCAATGACATTTCATTATTGATTTCATAGAATGAAGTTGCTATATTTATCAACTTCAAATAAATTATTTTATTTTAACTTTTTTGTTTTCTTTTTGTATTCTTCATTTTATTTTAATCCATTGTTTATTGTTTGAGTTAGTTAGAAAGGGGGTTAAATAATAATATTTTGTTTTTGAAGTGGAAATTTGAAATGAAGGATGATAGAATAGATACTGTAACAACTTCAAATTATAGAGTTTAAAGTAAAAATGTATGATGCGGGATGGAGATGTCCATTTAATGTTACATGACGTTGTTCTTCACGGTTTTATTATTGTTCTTCGTACACATAAATTTGAGAAACATATGAAAAGAAATGAGACAAAAATCTAGTTTCTCAATGAAAGACTAACTAATCACCATTTGAAAAATTTGTAAGAGCATCTCTAACCTCACTTTAAAATGGAGTTATAGTAGGATTTGAAACTTCAATTCTGTTTCAAATCTCACTTCAAATTTTAAAATTGCTACTATACCATTTCTTATTTGAAGTGATATCGTACCAACTTCAAGAAAATTTTAACAGTATTTGTTTACTTTGTATTTTTTGTTTTGTTTTATTTTAATTTGATTTGTTATTTATTTGGAGTTATGTAAAAATGAATTAAATGATAAGTTGTTTTGAGGTGAAATTTTGAAATGAAAGGTTAGGGCATCTCCAATTCCACATCTCCAATTTTCACTTCAAATTCTATTCTACTCTATAATTTAAATTTGCTATATTATTTTTTTTCCAACACTGCACTTCATTTTTTACTTCAAATTTTAAAATCATAACTATAAAAGTAATAATATTTTTTTAAAATATAATAAGTATTTTATAAATAAAAGGGTTTTAACATTTTAAATATATTCAAAGTAAGATAATTTAGAAAAAAACAAGAACAATAAATAAAAAAGATAAATATTTTAAAATTGTTAACGGTGACATTATTCTTACTTCAAAATTTAAAACCGGAAAAGAAGTAAGGTTGGAATCACTTCACTTCATTTTCAACTTTAAACTTCACTTTTAAAATGGGATTGAAAATATCCTTAAAGAATAATCATTGCGAGAATTTCAAAATATAAAATTTGAAGAAAAAATTGATAATGTAAATTTCAAAATGTCCCAACTATAGTAACAAAAATGATGTTTGAAAAGGGGAAACATGCACAAATTCAAAAATAAAATCAATCTTTGTGACCCTACCTAGTCTTCAACTCCCTCTCCCTCCCACTTATTATAATTTATACACAACACTATTCAATCCAGCACCCCACTCTATCAAATCAATCACATCCGCTTTCCTTCTCTCTCTCTATAACACTTCCAAAATCACCCAAGCAATTTGCTGAACCCAAACCAACCCATCACTCACTCCACCATGTTCTTCTGCTTTGTTTTCCTTCCATTTCTCACCAATGCAGCCGCAGTCACCATGCTCCCTTCCGAGTCAGAAACCCTCTTCAACATCATGGATTCTATGTCCTCTGACCAACCCTGGAGAATTTCCTACCCTAACCCTTGTAAACCCGGCTCTCTTTGGCCTGGAATTGAATGCAAATTAGGCCCTGATAATCATCTCCATGTTTCCCGCCTTGATTTTGGTACTCTTCCTAATCCAACTTGCAATTCCAATGCCTCTTTTCCTACCCAAATTTTTAATCTTCGTTTTCTTCAGTCTCTGTTTTTTCTTAACTGTTTCTCTCACTCCAAAACCCTTCTCTCACTTCCGCTTACTTTCTCTAATTCCTCACTTCAGCAACTTAGTCTCCGGTCAAATCCTGCTCTTTCCGGCCCAATCCCACCTCGCATTTCGTCTCTCAAGTCCCTTCAAATCCTCACGTTGTCTCAAAATCGCCTCTCTGGGACACTTCCTGCTGAGATTTTTAAGCTTACTTCTTTGGTCCATCTTGATTTGAGCTATAATATGTTCGCCGGAGCGGTGCCGGCTCAATTGGGTAGTCTTGTAAACCTGGTGGGTCTTGATCTTAGCTTCAATTCTTTCACGGGTACAATTCCACCCTCAATTGGACAACTGGGCTTGCTTCAAAAACTTGACTTGAGTTCAAATTCACTAATGGGTCAGATTCCCGTCAACATAGGAAAGTTGGGTTCATTGACATTTTTGGCTTTGAGCAACAACAGGTTCAGGGGGAATTTCCCAGTTGGATTGCACAAATTACAGAGCTTGCAGTACTTGTTAATGGATGATAATCCGATGAACGTTGCTTTACCAGAAGAGGTTGGCAAGCTGGTGAAACTACAAGAACTAAGGCTGGCGAATTCCGGGTATTACGGGGCCATACCATCAAGCTTTACAATGCTGATGAATTTAACCACTCTTTCTCTTCAAGACAACAGATTAGTGGGCGAAATTCCGCTTGGATTCGCTGCCTTTTCCCACATTTATCACTTGAATCTCAGCAGAAACATGCTGGGTGGAGTTGTGCCTTTCAATTCCAGTTTCTTCAAGAGATTGGGCAGAAATTTGGATCTAAGTGGAAATCCGGGTCTATGCTTGAATCCGACCCAGAATTCTAATATCATTGGGGTTACTCTATGCCACACCATGAACCAATCTCAAGCTTCTGCTAGCTTTTCTTTATCATTAGTCTTTCTATTTGCTCTAATTGTCCTTCATAACAAACTGTTTTCAGTACTTCAATTCTGATGGTTTATTAGGATGTGTAAAAATTTGTAATGGGTATTTTGTGTAATTAATTAATTTATTTAAAGGGTTTGAATTTGAATGAAGACATTTGGGGATTCTGCTAATTTTTTAGTGGAAATTAAGGTTCTTGTTTTATCTGCCCACCTTTAAACATAAACATATACAAAAGGGCTAAAAAAATTGAACTTTGGCAGTATTTAATTGCATTTCCAAAGATTTTGCCGAAAACTATGCCTCTAAAATTCTGTGAAAATGATGGTCCAAACAAATAAATAAATAAATGTATGGAATGGTATGGTGTCCATTTATGTAGTATAAAAATATGTATATAATTTTGCACTTATTGAACTCAAAACTTAAATAACGGGTCTTTGAAGAAATAGAAACGGTAATATGAAATTGAAAGGGCAAGCAAAGAAAATATCTGAACTGACATTTAACTGTGTTCTAAGGACACGACACACGTTTGTAATTGAAGACAAGGCCCCCCCTATTTGATTCTAGTGGTCCTTACTCATTACTTTTTCACCACTTGCATAGATATGGAATATTAATTTACTTACTGCTAGCTGTTAATTTATTAACAGGAGGAATTCATTGCCACCAAAATAATAGGCTTTGACATCAATTTGTCCCATGTACTATCCTCCGAAATAGAGCCAGTTGCTTGGGATAGTTTACGCTACAAGCTTATCTTCATAGTCGCGCATTCGATGCTAAATGTTGCGAAAAAATGGAACAACAATATAAACTAAACCCTTATATTACCAACAATTGTTGGTTATTGGAGTGGTATAAATATAAACACTTTCTCCTCAATAAAAGTTGCATAGTCAAGTTTTGTGAATGAAAAAACGAAGTTCTTGAGAAATTTTCACCTCCGCAATCCTGGTTTGAATCGAGTTTTAAATATGCGTTTCACAAAAAAGACACTTTATAAGCATCATTGAAAAAAGTTAACTCCAAACAAACACAATCAAAATCTCAAATAAAGTTTTCTATATTAGTCATTGTTACAAAATGAAAATGAAAAGGTAGATTGGATATAAAGGAGAAAAATAGAAGATCAACTGGAAAAATAGTTAATGTTAGTCACTATCACTTCAGGGAAGACTAGGGATCGCAATGGATCCTGGACCCGATCCGGATCCATGGATCCGGATATGTTTTTTAGAATCTAGATCTTAATTTTATATATTCGTCGGATCATGGTCGGATCTGGGTCCAGTAAAACGAATACGGATCCTGGTTCAAATTTTACAATGAAACCCGGATCCGGACCCGGATCTGGATCCGTAATTAAATATTAATTGTACTTTTTTGTTTATTATTTACCCCTAAAATATTGGATAATTAATATTAGTTGATATCCACGTAAATTTAATTACATGAACATAATTAAATGAGCATGTAAACTATTTAAAATAAGGTGAAATGTACAAGTATGGAAGCTGAAACAAAGAATTTGATGTTAATTATATGGACCCGGATCCGTGGGATCCGTTGGATCTGGATCCTAAAATTATGGATCCAAAAGATACGGGTCAGATCCGAGGTACAATATATTAAAACGGTTGGACCCGGTCCGGATCCGGACCGTTGCCATTCCTTGGCAAGACAAAGGTTTTGGACCAAATAAAATTCTTTGAATCCACATGTATGTTTTGGTATTTGTGTTATCTAGGTTAAATTGTTTATAAAGTTGCCAATGAGAATGTAATTTAAGTTTGTTGCATGGGAGGAATAACGAGAAATCATGTAATGTACCGAATTCTTTGACGTGAAAAAATGACCCTCAATACACATTTAAACATGTGTTCTAGTATGCTTATATTTGTTATATTCTAAGCTCATCAATATTCGTGTGTTTAATTGTGCATTTAGAAATCATTTTTCATGTCGATTTACCTGTTCTATACAAAAACACAGGATCCATAACATATTATATCTCACACCAACAAGTGCATTTGCTTATTCATTGATTTCGTGGTTAAATGTTTTGAGATTCTATGAGAAAATAACTACATTTGAACTGGCAATCAATTATTATTTGAACCCAAACATTGGTTCAATAAACCCCCTAACCTAACAATTATTCGCATATATTTGTATTATTGAATTTAAGTAATTATTTTGAGTAGTTTTGAAGAAAGTGAAATTGTACAGGCGAGGCCAGCTAAGGTGTACAATATTCAAACTTGAAAAAATGCTTCTCATTTCATATAATTGAATAAACCACGCACGAGTTGTTTTAGTCTACAAGTTGAAAAAAGAAAGTAAAGTCTAGTCTACGTTTTTTTCGAATGATAAAGAATTAATAATAATGTTTTGTTTTAAAAAAGAAAAGAAAAGGAGAGACAACTGTGATTGATGAAACAACACTAGAAGAGGGACTGACTAAGCAACAAAAGGACAGTTGAGATGCCATTACATACGTTCAATTTTATGTCTACTTCCTCTTTTTACTAATACTATTCTTCTACTTACTTATCCACTATTCTTTTTATTAACTACTCAATGAGATTTGGCTTATGTGACTTGCTATATTATTTGAGACACGCTCCAATGATATTTTGAACCCGCTAAGATACCAAACCAGTCGAGTATGTGTAAGAACCTGGTTCATTGAGGGGTGCTTTCAAGGTAGAATCCCTGAATAAGAAGCAACCAGAGGTAAAAATGAACCGAATTTGCACCAGAATGAGAGAATTAGTTCAAGATAGTCATAGTACGTACCAGAAGGTTCATTTGAGAATGACTAGAGATTTCGAAGCTATCATACTATGCACAACAAAATTACAAAAGGCCTTAAGAAATTGCACTTCTTTTTAACTTTCTTACAATTTTTTTTTATAATTTTGACCAGGAATATTATATTTTATTCTAAGTATCCTACACAAAGATTTGATTTTTGACTGTATTTATTCTATTAAGCATTTTCTGGATTTCAAGCATAAATTCTTTGGGAGTATTCCATTTCATGTCAAAAATTTAGTAATTTATTACATAAAAAATTGAATTGAATTTCTTCAAAATTTTATGGTTCCAAATACATTTTAAAACATATGACAACTTTTTTTATCACGTTGAAATTTCAAGAAATTTGTAGACTCATCTCATTTTGTACATTTTCTGGTATACAATCTTGAACCAACATGCTTGTGTAGCAATTTGTGATGGGTATTCTAAGGCTAAACGCCATAAAGTAATTTATATAATTTGGTTTTGTTTGTAAAAAGAAATGAAATAATTTTAATGTGGATTTGCTATTGTGCTCTTAATTCAAAGACTAGTACCATTAGGGATATTGTCCATGCTATTAATCCATGATCCTTATTTGTTAATAAGAGACATTTTTTTGTTTGAAGAATTAATCATTCGGCAGCAACAAATCATTGAGTCTCCATCGAACAATCATTCATCCATTCACACCCTACCAACTAATGTATTTCCACTCTAACGTGTGGGAGGACATGAATTACCTAAATTTTAAGAAATTCATTTATTTGATTCAAATAATTTTTTTCCAGTTGTAAAGTAAGAAAAATTAAAATAGTTTATAATAGGATGTAGACATTCTTAGAATCAACAAACCCCTTAACAATAATCTCATTTTCATGTATCACACTAGTATTAGAGTTTAGTTCACTCTTTTGAGAAAAATCTGTTTCACAGAAGAAGAGATGGAAGAAATATTTTTAAGAGAGATGAATGCAAATTCTAAACAAAATCCAAGTACGGGGACTTCAATGATACTTTACATCCAATTAATTTAAATGAGTTCGATAATCTCCTTATTTACAGGATGATATCTTATTTAATGGAGTTGGTAACATTGTAAATATGGTCTGTGTTGATCGATGGAAAATATGGTCTAAAATGCCAAAATCCGATTCTTCAAACTTGTCCCATTTGCTGTAATGTGGCTACTCCGTAAATAAAAAAACTTGCTCATATACTAGTCAAATAATTGAATGGAAAAGGAATAGCAGGGAGATAATTGGCATGAATTCTGCGACTTTGATAGAAAAAAAAAAATTGATAGCAATTTAGAGCACATTGTGAAAGGCAGAGGGAGGCATGTGATTTTCAGGGGGGGTTGAGGTCTCTTTCATTCATACTTTATTTTCATAGATTAAGGCTAATTTATATAATTTTATTGGGAATTGTGGGGTCCAAAAAGAATATGAAATTGGTATTTGTACTTCAATAATTATAAAAAAAGTATTTGGTTGAGTTTGGTTTATTAATAATTAAAGAATAAAAAAACATAAAGACTGAAAATGAGAATGGCAATAGCAGAGCAGCATGAGGTTCCTTCTCATTGTTAAAAATTGTAGTAATAAATTAGCAAAGAAGAGTCAGGGCCTCACGTGGGATTCAGTACCCTTTACTAGTACCTTTATAATAATTAATTTGCTTCTTTAATTTCCATTTCCCATTTCTTGCTGCCTATCAAATGCTTGCAAATTATAAGCCTCACCTGTTTTTTTCCTAAATTTGTTCCACATTACATGGACTGAATACTATAGGTGAAATTTCCCCAAACCAGTAAAATTATGAATACGGATAATCTTCGGAAAAAAATCTCCTCCAAACAAATAAAATCTATAAAAGAGTAAGACCCAGTTCTCTTCACCTTCAATTTGGTTAAGTTCAGTTCAATTAAATTCAGTTAAGTTCAATTCAGTTAAGTTAAGTTCAGTTCAGGTCCATTAAGTTCAGTTCAGTTCAGTTCAGGTTTCAGAAATTGAAGAGAATAGGGCCTAAGTTCAGTTTAATTCAGTTAAGTTCAGTTAAATTAAGTTCATTTCAGTTTTCAGAAGTTGAAGAGAACAAAGCGTTAGAGGGATTTTGATTTCTCCTTTTATTATTATTTTGTACTTTCAATGTATTTTTTTCTAAATTTTTCATTCATACCCTTATTAATTTGTTCAACTTTCAAGATAACCATATTCCAATGTCCAATACTCCATTCGTCAATTCACAGCAAATTGAATTAATATTTAAATACTTGTAAATTATTTTTATTGAACATATTAATGAAATCTTAGTAGATGGAGGGAGTATTATTTATCGCCATCAACAATGGTTAAGGAAAATCAAGGCTTGCAAGTCAACGTTGTTTTTCTAAAATTTTAATTTTTACAAAACTTTGAAAGTTCTCTTAAAATCAATATGATTACGGTGTTAGACTTATTTTTCAAACACCGCCTCGATTTAGTAGATATTATAATATTAATAAATATTAGATACAGAAAAATAAACTTGAATAGATTTCATAGTTCCTGTCCCACCTAGTACTATAAAAGACTTGTTCGTTGGGTGGGTGGGTCGGACTCGATCAGACTTTTGACTAAAAATATCAATTCAAGTCCAGTTCAAGTTCATTTTATAAAACTTTGGGTTCGGGACGGACTTATGAGATCATTTTCAAGTTCTGTCCAAGCCCATGGATAATTTTTTATTTTAAATTTTGTATTTTACTAAATAAAAAATTTATAATTATGCATGTCTTTATAAAAAAATACGGATGCCAATTTTTTTTCTTCATATAATTGCATTATTTATTTAATATTTTTAATATATGGTAGTTAAATATATACTTTAATATAATAGAATATAAAAAATTTAAATAGTTATTAAGTATAACAAATAAATATATACCGTAAATGAAATTATTATTCATAGGGCCGACTTGTGTATGTACATAGAGGATAAATTTTATAAATGCCCTTTTTCAAGTATTGGAGATTGATATTTAAGAAATACCCTTTTCTACTTTCAAATAAACTCCTAATATGATATAATTACTTATTCTCTCCAAAACTATTGTTCCTCTCGGTAAAAAATTATCCGCAATTGCAATTCAAATCGTAATTTCATATTTCTTCTCCAATTGATTCAAACACATTGTATATTTAAACAATTAATCAATCTGATAATTTACTTAAAGTTCATTTTAAAATGAAAAATATACTTATACAATTTTAATGTGAAAGTATACCATATTTTAAATAGTTCATCTATCATATATTTAAAATTTCCATATGAAAGGTAAAAGGAAACCAAATAAAAAGTATACGATTTTAATGTGAAAGTATACCAATATCAATTCAACTATTTAAGTAATTCATATATTTGATCAACTTGAAATTGCATTTTGAAATGAAAAGTACACTTAAATGTACAATTTTAATGTGAAAGTATACCAATAACCAGAGGCGGAGGTACATTGTGGCGGGTGTGGGCGGCCGCCCACACTCGGCGTAAAAAATGATAATCCCACCCCCCAATATTTCCAATCTTGCTACCGCCATGCTTGGATTGTTGGGCTTGAAGGAAACGAACAGAAGGTGACCGCAGACAACAGCCAACAGGTTTTCTTCAACCTTTCTTTTTTTAGCCCAAAATCAAAACAATGTCATTTTGGTTCTGAATAGAAAAACCCAAAATGATGTCGTTTTATTAAATGAAAATTCTAATTAAACATGGCTGGTCATTGGGTGACCGCAGACAACAGCCAACAGGTTTTCTGCAACTTTCATTCTTTCAACCCCTTTGTAGAACACTATGGCTGGCCACAAAATTGAGCTTCAAATTCAGGCAAATAACATAGTTATCAGGTCTGTTTCTCTTCTCATGTACTTTGTCTCTTGAAGTTTTGGATATTCAACGTAGTTTTGTATATTTTTTGTAAGGTGATTGATTGCAGGAGAATTGAGATTATTTGTAATTATTAGATTGTGAATTGGTTGATTGGTATTAATATAAAAACAATCTATGCAAATTGAAATTACAGGGTTTGTAATTATTTCAAGAATTAGAGTTAGATGACGATTAGAGTATAGGAATGCAATTCTAGTTAAATTTTTAAATTCGATGATGATAGTCAGAGTTTTAATCAACTTCAATTAGTACATACTATTCGCATATTGTACAGTACAGGAATTTAATATAATTTCATTAAAGATGTAATGAGTGTTATAGTGTTATGTTAATATCAATGTTAACCTGACTTTAAGTTAACTCTAAACATCTATTGCTTTTTTAACTCCAATGTTAACCTGGATTTCATGCTGACTCCGAATAGCCACTACTTCTTTAAATCCAAATTTTAACCTGAACTCCAGGCTAATTCCATTTTTTTGATATCTCTCCACAAAAACGTCCAATGCCTAAATTTGGTCAAATTTTTTCTTTAAAAATCATCCACACTCTCGTAGACTTCTAGCTCCGCCACTGCCAATAACAACCCTTATATTTAAGCAATTCATCTATTTGATAAACTTGAAGTTCATTTTGAAATGAAAAGAATATTTAAATATACAATTTTAATGTGAAATTATACCATATTAAAAATAGTTCATCTATTATATATTTAGAATTCCATATGAAAGGTAGAAGTAAACAAAATAAAAAGTATACATAAATATACGATTTTAATGTGAAAGTGTAACAATATCACTTCATCAATTTAAACGATTTATGTATCTGATCAACTTGAAGTTGCATCTTAAAATGAAAATTATACTTATAATATGAAAGTATACCAATATCAACTCATATATTTAAACAAATCATCTATCTGATGAACTTAAAGTTCAGCTTGAAATGACAAGTATATTTAAATATACAATTTTAATATGGGAGTATATCATATTTTAAATATTTCATCTATTGTATATTTAGAATTCCCATATGAAAGGTAGAAGTAAACCAAATAAAAAGTATTTTAATGTGAAAGTATATCAATATCAACTCATCTATTTAAACAATTTATATATTTGATTAACTTGAAGTTGCATCTTGAAATGAAAAGTATATTTATATATACAATTCTAATAATGTGAAAGTATATCAATATGAACTCGTATATTTAAAAACTTCATCTATCTTATAAACTTAAAGTTTATTTTAAAATGAATAGCATACTTAAATATAAAATTTTAATGTGAATGTGTACCATATTTTAGGTTTTTTTATTTGATCGTGGAAGAAGAAGGAATGGAGAATGGAAATCTAATT
>CATIWQ010483113.1:0-70575 GCA_949673415.1 Euphorbia schlechtendalii | reverse complement strand
ATTAGAGTGCAATTATAGGGTTATATATAGTGTGTGTAGATAGAGAGTTCGCTACGTTCATAAGCGTTAGCGAGAAAATGTTTAAGTGATTCAAATCCTTATTCCGATCACTAGATTCTCTACATTCTCGAGCAATTATTGTATAAGTGTACTTGCAAATCACTTATCAATAAAAGTTTTCGTTCTTCAATATTCGTTTGTTCGATATTCCCAAAGAATAGCATCCTAGTGGAGGTTCTATACGGGCCGAGACCGAATTCAAAGTAGACGCAGGAATTGTGGGAATTGACGAATCCCATTAAAGAGTGGATGCGGTTTGATCAACTTAGCTTTCACTTGCATACCTTACAACTTTGCTTTGCTTTCTGCTTATACTTTCTATTTCAAAGTTTATGATATGTATATGTGTCATAATGCGTATTTCGTGTTAAGTCTTTCATGTTAATCAAGTTATATGCGTTGGAGTTAATTTTAAGAGTAGTTTTGGGGTTAACAATATCGTGTATAATCACTAGATCTGTGATATAACGCTGTTTAGTGAATAACATTTTTAGAATGGTAACTTGCTAAATATGGCCATGTGAGAGCGACCCGTACTAAGCATAGTATTGATGTTGTCCAGGTTTATATGATAGTCTTAATTCGTTTGCGCTAGATCTAGAAAAGTCACTGCATGTGTCACTCTGCGGCGAATAATTGAACATCTGAGTATTTAGAACCAAGTCTGCTAGATTAGTTTAGTGAATCGTAACAACTTTGTTGAACTTGCATTCTTTCTCCGCTATCCTTATTTCGTAGGGAAAATCTATATATTTAGATTCTCTAATCTTTCATACTTATATATACTCATTTTTCATTCTAATCCTTCTTTCCCAAAATTTCACCTTATTATATTTTATTTTCCTTATTTTATCTTCGTTGTTGATCTTTAGAACTAGTCCTTCCCTGTGGGATCGATATCTTTTAAAACTACATCGCAACTGTATACTTGCAGTTATCATCATTTTTCTATTTGATAAGAGGTACTGACAACACCTATATTTTTTATGAACAAGTTTTTGGCGTCGTTGCTATATAGCCAAATCTTGTGAATAAACTATTAAACTTATCAGTATAAAAGTGGCGAACACACATCGTTGATGATCTCTAATGGGTTGTAAACCTTCTTTTCATTCAAGTATTCATTCTTTATGTACTTTGCGACCACTAATTTTATTGCCTGTCTATTCCCATCATGTCTCTTATCAATATTGCAGTTGTGCTCCTCTACATACTTCCTCACTACAAACAGTCCGTTGAAATTTTGCTGCGACGCTTTTAGCATCCAAGGGCAGTCCAGTTCAATGCACTTTCAGTAATATTGCTTCGAGGCATGATTTCACTACTTTGAATTGGAAGTTGTTTTCAATAGCGTAGAAGCTTTTTGCATCCTTCAAAAAAGTCTTGTCATTAAATACTTGATTCACCTTGAGTCTGTCAATCTTTCTTTCAGATATCTCCACATCTTCGATATCATCCTCTATGGAATCTTGCGCGACGTAGCCATTTATCCTTCATGGCTACATCTGTGATGTTGTTAATGTAGGAGGAGTGTTCATCTTGAGAATGTTGTGTAATGGCTAGATTGTAAGAATAATCTCCTGTTTCAAAATGACTTCCATTATTTTCTTCTTCCACCAAAATCATGTCCTCTCCCTCTAATTCTTCAGTGGGACCCAACCAAGTATGAAAAGATCACATATAAACATGAGATACAAGCATTCTGCTAGATTCTTACCAGTTGTGCATAATTAATTAAGGCATGCTGTTGATATTGTTTATATGGTATTGAGCTGGTAAGGAACTCGTATTTTTAACTATTTTTCGAAATGAGATCATTATTAATGCGTAAGGTCTGAAAATGAATTCGGAACGGCATATTTTGTGTACATAAATGTTTAAAGACATGTCAATACCAGTAGTTTACTAAATGTCTACCAATTAAGCATTAAATTTTTGTAGAATTTAAAAAACTGTTTTTGTATTGTTGATAATCGTAGAGAGCTGGTAGGAACCTGGTTTTTTTAATAATTTATAAAAAATATGACCAGCAGAATACTAGTTCCCTACCAGCTAGTTGTTTACTATCTGAATACCAGAATTATATCAGTAGAATACTAGTTGAACATATTAAATTTGTTAAATTGCGAGAACTGTATATGTTTTGAAAATACTGGTACAGAGCTGGTAGGAATCTAGTAAGGTCTGAATTGAATTGAAAAATAGCATAATTTGTGTAAATGAATGCATTAAAAACATGTAATTATTAGTAGTATATCAGAAGAATACCAGCAAAATACCAGTTGGATTTTTTAAAAATTGCTAAAATGTAGAAACTGGATCAGTTACTAGCTTAATACCAGCTGTATATGAGAAAAATACCAGTTGGACATTTTTAACTAGTTTGTGCAAATGAATGCTTAAAAAATGTAAATACTAGTTGTTTACTAGCTAAATACCAGTAGTTTACTATATGTCTACCAGTTGGAAATTACAATTTGCTACAATGTAGAATACCAGCAGTTTACTATCATTATACAAGAATTTTCAAAAATGTATTAGAGTTTACCTTCAACAACTACAGATACTTTATCAAACTTTATGATACATAGTGGATAACTGTTCATTATTGTGCTTTGCGATTTGTATGAGGAAAAAATGTAGGAACATATCATTGTTGATTTCCATGGCAGGATCTCCATCTGTAACTTGATATTTTATCTTCAGATCTTCTTTGTCTTCATTTATTTCCCAAGCTTTCAACTACAACCTTTTTGAATTAAAAAAAACTAGAAGATTGTGAAATTAAAATGCCAGCAACTTTGTAACCAACGAATTTCAAGTTTTCATTCCATGATCCGTAGCAATGAATTAAAACGGGAATTCGTTCCATTCTGTAGGTTGTAAAAATCAAAATCAGTTCATTTTTCTTCTCAAAAATATGCTTATACTTCAAAAATCAAATTTATTGAACTCGAATACTTACTTGATTGATGGAGATGTGAAGAAATTGCAAGTTGATTGTGAAGAAATTGCGAGTTGTTTTTGAAGAGATCTATATCAGTTGTGGTTTTTGCTTGAGAGAAAATAGAGAATTTCGAGAATAAGAGATTCAAATTTGAATATCTCGTTTAGTAGTGCGAAGAAACTGTGCTTTATATAGGACGTATCAAGTGTAAAGAGGAAGTTTAAAGGGGAAATTTTATAAATGAGTTGAAAGCTAGGAATAATTTCAGCCTAAGTTTTGTGTCCTAACTTATTTGACCAATTAAGTTTCATATTTACCTTCTATACGCTCCAAAGTTTCTATGTTCACCTCCCTTACCTTCTACGTTTGTTTTTTAATTTTCTTATCTTATTTCGTCATTATCTCTGAAATTGTTCATTTTTTTATCATGATGCTTTAGAGTTTTTTGTTCGTCTCATTTTTATCTTCGAAACGCCATCCATTGTGATATACTTTTTCCAAAATATTTTTTCAACTGTTTGATATCTGGTAAGAAACTGGTGTATAAATGGTATGTAACTGGTAGGAAGAACAAGATGTGTCAATTTTGTTATGAAAGTATGGAAGGTAACGCAAATACACGTAAAAAAGTTTATCTGCATAGTAATAAACAAACAACTATAATCTTAAAAAGTAATGAAAATGCATTAGAAAGTGATTAATACATATAAAATAGAATTCTACAAAGTATTGAATAAAAAATAGTAGGAATTTGGTATGTAACTGGTATGAAGAACAAAAAATGCCAAAACTAGTAAGAAACTAGTAGGTAAGTGATAAGAAACTAGTATGAAGAATAAAAAATGTTAAACCTAGTAAGAAAGTGGTATGAAACTGATATGAAGAACAAGTTATGTCAAATTAATCTTGAAAATTAATTAAAATGCCTTAGAAAGTGATTAGAACATGTAAGATAAAAAGCTATTGAATCAAAATAGTAGGAAACTAGTATGTAAATGGTAGGAAACTGGTATTGAAATTAAAATAATAGGAATCTGGTATCTAATTGGTATAAAGAACAAAAACTGTCAAAACTAGTAAGAAACTGGTAGGAAACTGGTTTGAAGAACAAGTTATGTCAAATTAATCTTGAAAATTAATTAAAATGCCTTAGAAAGTGATTAGAACATGTAAGATAGAGCTATTGAATCAAAACAGTAGGAAACTAGAATTTAAATGGTAGGAAACTGGTATTGAAATTAAAACAGTGGGAATCTGGTATCTAACTGGTATGAAGAACAAAAAATGTTAGAATCTGGTATCTAATTAGTATGAAGAATAAGTTGTGTTAAATTAATCTTGAAAAATGATGAAAATGCATTAGAAAGTAATCTAAACATGTAAGATAATTAATTACAACTAATTAGCTGATTTAAGTTCAAGAATACTTTGAAGAGCAGGCTTCCAAGATCAATGAAAGTGATAAAAATCAGATTAGTAGATGAATTTACAATTGCATAATTGCATTTATACAGCCTAATGAAATCCTCACATCAATTACACCACAAAAATTGCATAATTCTTTTGCAAATTAACAACAAAAACAAACACAAAGAGACAAATCGAAAAAGAGACGTAACGAAATCTATTAGCAACAAAGAGTATTTCAACTCCATGGATCCTCATTCTCAATTGAAAAAAAACTAGTCGAAAACTAGAAAATTGGAATTGTGCAGAGAATTTAAGAATTGCAGAGAACAGAAACTTGAAGAAACTTCAATCTAGAGAAAATCTGGGATAACAAGGAAGAGAGATTTTGATGGAGAGAAAAACACGATGCAAAAAGAGGAAGCAACTGAAGCTTGATAAAACAGTGTATATATAGAACGTATAGAGTGAAAACTGAAACTTGAAATTGGTTATAGAATGCAAAGGATAAGTTGGAACATATTTTTATAAATAAGTTTCACAAACCCTACATTTTTTACAATTTCCCTTGGTACTGAATGACAGTTTCTAATTAGAATGTATAAACTGTAATTTGGAAACCTTTTTAATATCATCAGGGCAACTTCAATGGTTCCCCATTTTGGGGAAATCCCCAAAATGGGGAATGAATATGGGGAATGGTCAAGTCCAACCATTCCCCATATAGTATATCCCCAAAATGGGGTTTCCTATATACGGAAACCCCATTTTGGGGAATGATTATTATATTAATATTTTTTTTACTTTTGATTTAACGTGTTTAATATTTTTTTGGTTATTGGGAATAGATTTAATGTAAAGAAATTAATATAATAATAATAAAATATTATTACTTTATTGGAATCTAAAATGGGGAATGGAAAATGAGGAAGATGATTGGAGTAAAAACACTATAGATCCTGCAAAATGGGGATTGAGGAATGGAAAATGGGGAAAATAATAGTAGATGCTATTATAGAATTTGTCATTTTTAATATACATGCCCTACTAATATATAAATATGCCGACGAATGAAGTTTTCCAATTGTAAAACGTTTCAGAAGATTATAAACGTTGAAACGCCACTCAATCAAAGTTTTGGTGTGATACCAAGTCTACAAATTCAATGGCCCTATGAGGGGTTTTCTTTAGCAATCGCAGAGAAATAACCAAAAAACTTTAACGCTCTTTACAACTGCCACCTGTCATCAGACTCCGACTTGTCAAAAAGTGCCTCTTAATTTCGGCATTCATTTACTTAGGACGTAAGTATCCATACGTCGCCGTTTCAAACCAAAAAAGTATCACACGCGGGTGACACATTTGAAATTTAAACGAAAAAGATTACTGTCCATCAGAAAACGTCCAAGTATTTTTATCAATGTAATCAACCACTCTAATGCAAGCGCACGTAACGGTAGCATGTAACCCAACACACCAAATCAGTTTTTCAAGGACAAAACCGTAGAACACTTCATTAATCTGTCATTTCTCTCCTTTCCTCTTCTCATTCCCGCTATCTACGCGTTTTTTCTAATTCATCCATAGTCCTCATTTCAAATTCCTTCGTCTACTTTATTCATAAACAATTACTCGACTTTTTCGTATAGGAATCATAGATCCAGTTTGCCTTTTGCTGACTCGTTCTTCTAACTCGGGCTGATTCAGTCACTGGATTTCTTCGCATGATTGATTAATCTAGGGTTTGCACCTCCTCTGATTCAATGTCTGGGGCTTATGACAATTGGGAGCGGCTTGTCCGTGCTACCTTGACGAGGGAGCAGCTTAGAGCTAGTGGTCAAGGCCATGAGAGGACCCCTAGCGGTATTGCCGGAGCTGTTCCACCTTCCCTCGTCCGTACAACCAACATTGATGCCATCTTGCAGGCTGCCGATGAGATCCAAGATGAGGACCCCATCGTTGCCAGAATTTGTGAGTTCGATCTCTCTCTCTCCTTGGTTTTGTCAACTTGCCTCGTTCAAATTTAGTTAAATGTGCGTTGGTTTGGTAAATTTTACTTTTTGCTGTTAATTGAAGAGAAAACTTCTCACCCGTAGTGTATTGCATTATCTTCGAAGTTTTGGGAGAGAAAAATAATAGAACAGAAACTAAGAGTGGGAAAATAGTGAGGAAATGCATTCACATCAAAAGCATGAATACTTGTAAACAAGAGCTCCATTAGTAACAGAAACTCCTTGAAGACAAATTAGGCAAAGAACAGATTTAAATTAACTCTAACAAAATTCCGTAATTCACTTTTCACACTTTTCACATAACACTGGACGGAAACTAAAAAAGCCAAAAGCTTCAGTTTACTCTTTCCATGGAAGCTTCCGTGGAAACTTCTTTTCGTTTCAAAAATTTTTGCTCTGATAAATGCAGAGCTGCTAGCCTGACCTTCGATGGTGGTTATGTGATGGAGTAGTGCTTTTGATTTCGAAGTCTCTCAGTACGGTGTTCCAATTTATCATCTTTGAACCTCAGAAACTCAGCCTTAGTGAATTCTCTACCCATTTTATATGGAGAGTTAGAATCTTTATGTTTTAGATCAACACGATTCTTGAACTCTGGCGGAGCAGCAGCTATTGGATGCTCCATCTCATCACTTATATCTGCTTGAGCTTTGGAGAATTCTTCCCATATTATGAATTCCAGCTTCAGGCTCGATTTAACAAGAGCAAGAGCAGATTCTTGTATATTTCCTGTAATCATCCATTACCTCTTGAATTTACCTTTCGGGTTGTCTTCCATTATATTGAATTCCTGCAAAATGGTGTTTTCACCGACAGCGTTAATTGAATTTGGTAGAAGAAAAAATCTGAAGATCTATGCGCTGGTACTAAATGTTACGTGGAAAATTCATGCAATTGGAAAATAAGATAACAAAAATATAGAGGGAGAAGAGGGATGAAATATAAGAGAGAAGAGAGTTCAATTCTTTCACATGAAAAACATGAAAGCGAATTATGCAATTCCTGTAAACAAGAGCTTATATAGAGCCATTCTTTACATACTAGAAGAAAATGAAAAATCAGTAAATTGCCATACATGATACCAAAACAAAACAAAAAAATACATTTTGCCTCATAAAAGAGTTTAGGAATTTTAGTTATTGTTATCCTCATCCAACCCTGTTCAACTTTCTACAGTTCATCTTTTTTTTTGAACAATTATTGTTTCTCAAACCAAATGAAAGTATCTCAATCTCATTTATAACCCATTACCTTGGCGAATGGCGACTACGTCAATGATAATGGAGAAATTTGGTTTTATTAATCTAAAAATGAGGACATGAATGTGCACTAAGATCATGTGTTAGATGAGAGTTTCAAATTGTGGGCTGTTGCAATGAATGCATTTTAGAAACTGGAAATCCACACATGTTTTGATGGAAGTTGGCACAATGTATCCTCATATGGTTCAAGATTGCAGGACATTAGGAGCTTGCAAGCAGATTCTCTCAACATAATTAGGCTTGATGAGGCCATTTGCTGTATAAACTCATAAACTTTTTATCAGATTCTAAGTTTATCAATGGGGAGTGTGGAAAGAAATTGACTAGGATGCATTTTCTTTTAAATGATATATTTTTAAGGTCGTTTATGTGTAAGAGATGTTGGTTTAGAGTGATTGGTTTCTTCTTAGACTTTTTAAAAATAAAATAGTGAACTTAAATTTTATATTTATCATAGGATTTGACCTTAGAGAGCAAGATATTTATTGGCATGGATGTAGTTGAAATTGTTGTTTTTGGCAGGACTTCTTGATTTTGGTTTTGTTCTGCATCTACGCAGTTTCATTTTCTACTACTGCACTGCGTCCATGCTTATTCGTGCTAATTAATTTGCATATTTCTCTACTGGAATATTTTTATAATGTATGTTAATGCTTCTTTCTTAGTTGAAGCCTATCGAATCTTTTTTTTATTAATCCTATTGTTTCAATTTCAGTGTGTGAGCAGGCATATTCCATGGCACAAAATTTGGACCCAAGTAGTGATGGTCGTGGTGTTCTCCAATTTAAGACTGGTTTGATGTCTGTGATTAAGGTATTTGAATTTATTTATGGTGCTTATTAACTGGAAGATCTTCATTATAATTGCCTTTTGTGCAAAGTAACTTGATTGTCCGTCAGAAATATATTCAAAGTCATCTTTTTGCTATAGCCTTCTCAAATTTCAATGTGTTCTTCCTACAGCAAAAACTTGCCAAAAGGGAAGGTGCTCAGACAGATCGCAGTCGTGACATAGAACACCTGTGGAAATTTTACCAACAGTTCAAGAGACGACATAGAGTAGATGATATTCAAAGAGAGGAACAGAAGCTGCGGGAATCTGGAACTTTCACTACTGCTAATCTTGGAGAGTATGGCCAAGTTATTTTATTCCCCATATTGTTTGTGTATATTCCAAGAGAACATGCTTTCTATCCGTTGCAATGCTATTACTCTAGGAAATAAAACTTCTGTACATTCTCTCCATGAATTTTAGGCGATGCAACAATAAATGTTGGAAACCTATTGAACTCACACTTTTATTTGCACTAATAAGAATTGCTGATCAATTACTAATGCTTTCCCTGGGGTCTCTTGTAGTTTTAAGACTCTTGCTGATTTTATCAATTTTTTTATACACTTGATGGTTAATGACTTTGACTTATGAGTATGATCCCTTTGCACCATCAAGAAAATCATGTTCAGGCTGTTTTAAATTCTCATTCTTTATAAGGGAGCAATATTTGGTCTCAATGAGGCTCTTGTCCTCTCGTTTAAGGAGAGTTGCACTTACCATCAGGACAAAACGGGATGTGAAATGTGGTCCTGTGTTTTCATCATTCTTGAAATGAAAAATTTGACAAAATAGTTTGTCATTCTTTCGAGGTTTAATATTACACACTCAATTGATTTTTCATCAACAATAACCAAAGTGAAATTCGAATTATTCAATATAATCTTTGTGTTGCTATTTTATGTGCATGTTATAGTGCAAGTGACAATATTTTTATTGGCATGGAGTTTATATTTGTGTGCAATAGCTATAAAAGTACATGAATTGTTTTTTTCATAGGTTGGAAGGAAGATCACGTGAGATGAAAAAAATATTTGCTACTCTAAGAGCCTTGGTTGAAGTTATGGAGGCACTTAGCAAAGATGCAGATCCTGATGGTGTTGGAAGGAATATTTTGGTTGAGGTAGTTATCCTGCTTTTCATTGATGTGAAAATTTAAACTTTTAAATGGTCAGCAGCTGTTATGCAGATGAAAATGTAATTTCTTTACTTCTACCTTATTTTATGTAACCTATTGCTGGGATTATACAGGACTAAATTTGTAACATGTGTTTATTCGGTTGTTCATTTTGTATACATTTGATAAATGTTTATTTCATCTCTGGTAATGAAATGTTTTTTGTTGAACTCATGTAATGTTTCATTGGTGATATTGTAGTTTCTTCTCAATCTCAAAAATAAAATTACTTGGCGATGCTTATAAATTTTAGTAGTTTCAAGGTTCCATGTACGAGTTTACTGTAACTTTTTGTTTTTCATTTTCCAGTTGCGAAGAATTAAGAAGGTTGGTGAACTGACTTCATACAATATTGTTCCCCTTGAAGCCCCGTCTTTAACCAATGCAATTGGAGTTTTTCCGGAAGTAAGTTGGTCATTAACATCACGACCTTTTTTTTAATGTCTTGGGGTAATGAGGTTACTTACCTTTGTAGCTAATGCTGACTTCAATTTCATTCGAATTATTTATTTTGTTCCATGATATAAGAAAATTTAATTTAAAGTTATGTTATTTGTATTTTTTCCAGGTTCGAGGTGCAATATCTGCCATTGGATATACTGAGCACTTTCCGAGGCTTCCTGCTGACTTGGACATTTCTGGAGATCGGGTTGCAGACATGTTTGATCTTTTGGAATATGTATTTGGATTTCAGGTATGTACAAATCTTTAGTTCTTATATATGTTTGCAGATAGGTTATTGTGGTTGGAGGTTATTGTTACTAAAATTGTTGATATTGAAGTGAACTTTGAATCTCATGTTTATTTGTTTTATTGCTATGCAACTTGCAGACTTCTATATTTTCAAATTCTCTGTCCTTAGTATATTTAAAGTCATTTTGGTATTGCTTTCCCTGGTTTGGAGGTCCCTGACAGTTGCTGTCCCAAAAACTCCTCTCCTCTCACAAGCTTTCTCTAGGACATCCGTTTGCCTTGGTAAAGCAATGCCAAACTGGCCCTTAGTTGCATTCTCGTTATGCAAAATGGGGCACTCTGCACTACTTTTAGCTATATCATTGGCTGTTTAATTGTTGCGTCATTGCTCGAAAAGGTGCATTGTAACGACTGAAACTTACCCTACCATATTAAATCATCATTTATTGGTATGGTGATAAAACTATAATTATAAATACATCTATATGCTTTTTTGCTTATTTTGGTAACATACATGTGTGCATGTGCATGCTGATGTGTTGTAAATATGATATAGAGGAAGAATCTGGAATACTTTTGGATCTTTATGTTATTTTAATTCTAAGGTAATTGATACCAAGTAATTTGATATCTTATTAAATTTAAAATTATAATATAAACAAACCTAATACAAGTTGCAAATGCAAATTCGTATCTTAGCTGCTCTTGCTACGAAGCATTCTTAAAATGGTGCTTATAATTATCTATATGGTTTTTTTCCTCGTTAAATGACTTTTTTGTCCTTTTTGTTGGTGCAGAAAGATAACATCAGGAATCAGCGTGAAAATGTTATTCTTACACTAGCAAATGCACAATCCCAGTTGGGCATTCCAGTTCAAGCTGACCCAGTGAGTACTACATGTGTCATTATTGTTTTCTTTAACTATATGCATTTTCTAATTATCATACTTTAGGAGGTATTGATATGTTTGTTTTTCAGAATTGCTAAATGTCGCCTTGTATTACTTCGTGCCGCTCGTATATTTCACAATACTTATCAAATTTACCCCCTCCTTTAATCCCCTTAATTCTCAACATTGTCTATAATTTCTTCAGTTTTTATTTGTTTTTTCTTGCATTGAAGCACAATGGATGAACAAATATGTCAAAAAAATCAATATCATAACAAGATTTTGATTAGAAAATGAAAAATATTAAAAAAAAAATTGGTTAGGCACAAGCAGACAAAATTCCCGCCCATGCACTGGCATAAGTAGATGGGATTTCCGTCCGTGCCATGGCGTGGCGGACGAGATTTCCGCTCGTGCCATGAATCGGCATGCCATGGCGGGATGGAAATCCCGTCTGGCTGTGCCATGGCGAATGGAAATCCCGTCTGGTTCTGACTCTGCATTTTCAATATTTCGTGATGAAAGGGCATTATAGTATTTTCAATCGGGCGGCACGAAGTAAAATTGGGCGGCGTGTAGTAATCTAGCTTGATGTATGATTTTGGGTTGGTTGCTTGTTGTTGCTATATACTAATTTTGAATTAAATTTTACCATTGTTGACTATCCTTAGTTACCTCTACTTGTGACAAATTTCCATCATATTCTAACATAAAAAAGAAATTTCCTTTGCTCTTTTGGTTGCTTGGTTTGTTTTATTGAAAATATTTTCCGGAAAATACTTGTGAAGGAAAATATATTCCAAGTGAAGGAAAATCTTTTACATATAAGGAAAACTAGTTCCCAACTTGCAAATGGGAAGTTGTTTTTCGGAAGAGAGAAAATACAAATCATAATAAATTTGTCTTTCTAACCATAATTCTATTACACTTGCATCTTAATGTAACAAATTTTCTTGTTATATTCCAAAATAAGATTAATAGTTATTTCTTTCTAAAATATTTTCACAAGAGATTATTTTCCATGGAACAAGCTTAGTTTAGTCCAAACATTTGCCTAATTGTATGTAGATGCTATTGGATATCATTTTGCTGTCTTTGTCTATCTCTTGTTGAGCATGCTTTGGAGACATTGCTGCCATTTACAGATTTACTCGTAACTTCTAATTTGCTTGTTCCATCTGTGTTAGTATGGTTGTGTTTATTATTGAAATTCTAATTTTATCTAATTTGACCTTTTCCTGTTATTCTGCCGTATTTTTATTCATTTATTGTTTGCTTCAATATGCGCATCTTTGCTAGGACTCTGAGCTTGTATGATTATTTGAAGTGTAAAATATTGTGTTCTAAATTTTTTCCGATTTCTTATTTGTATCGTACAAATCTATTTTATTTCTTTGTATGTTGGCCTCTCTTGGCTAAACTCTTTCTATTTTTTCTTTTGTTGTACATCGCTTTTTATGCATTCTTCCCATTTAACTTAATGGTGCTTCTTATTTTCTGCCACTTTCAGCTTATATAACTCTTAAGTTCTTCTTCTTCCTTTTTACAATGGTTTACAAATTGTTCTGCTGTTTGAAAAGAAGCTTTTTGCTTTTGTATGCTTATTCTAATCCATTCTATTGTTGTTTCCTTTTTCTGGAAACTTCATTTAAGCAGCTAACTACAAAAATATGAACTAAATTTGAAATTATGCTTACATAATTTGCTTGCGTTACATTCTTCTTAAACAATTGTTTTGGTTTTTCCTTGTGAAGAAAATTGATGAGAAGACTATCAATGAGGTTTTCCTCAAGGTGCTGGATAATTATATTAAATGGTGCAAATACTTGCGTATACGTGTTGTATGGAACAGGTCAGTTCTACAGCCTGTTATCCTATCAGAATTGTTTTTTTCCATTTTTATCTTTAGCATTCACTTTCAGTTGAATTCTTTCAGTATTCAAGCTATTAATAGGGACAGGAAGCTTTTCCTTGTTGCTTTATACTTTCTCATCTGGGGTGAAGCTGCAAATATCCGTTTTCTCCCTGAATGCATTTGTTATATATTTCACCATGTAAGCCATATGTTTTCATTGCTGTTTTTATTATTATTATTTTTTTCGCTTATTTAAGTGCAATAAATCACCCGTTCTCTGCTAGCTGTAATTATTGTCAGTTTTGTTCTTTTCACAACTAAGAAATTACTTAATTATTGCACTGCCACTACCTTTTGAACCATCAGTAATATTATTTGGTTTATGGAGACTACGCCTATTGAATGGCTGTCGCACTTTTTTTGGTTTGGCTATTGGGAGGAATTGGCTGCTATTATTCAACTGAACAAAAGAAAGTTGTTAACCATAAGATATTACTGCTAATAGTTGTTTTTTTTTTCACTCTTTCACTCTTTGCTTTTTTGATGCGATTGAATTAAGGGCCTTTTCTTATCAGCAAATAGCTGATTATGCTTTACTTCTTATTTATACAAGTACCCATTTTCAAAATTAACCTGTTTATAATTTATGGTGACGGAGTCCCAAGGCGTATCACCATGGAAAAAAGCGCTGGGTTACTCTTACTCATCAGTCTTGCACTGATTTAAACCTTTCAGCACTCTCTCTTAAAGAGAGAGTAGGCAATTGTAGTTATTGACATAGTTCAAAGGAATTACCTTCCATATAGATCAAAATTCTTTAAAAACAGGAGTGATTTTGAGCTTACACAATCGTAGAAGTTTTATGTAAACCTAGAAGTTGAGATGAAAGGCAAGAGTAATTGAATATAAGCTGGAATAAAAAGAATAGATCGTGACCGGCGGTTGGATTGGTGATTTTCCGGTGGGCTACACAGACAAAGTTAATTGAAAAGAAAACAAAGCAAGATAATACAAGATTAGACATTTGGGATATTATATACGTGCACTCAATTTTCGCCATTTAATATGAAAATGCAAATTTTCATAACCAGAATTTAGTCCACGTGTCATTTAGAATGCTCATTTTGCTTGTCAATTATGCACAAATATTATATAATGTCCTTTACAACAAATTAAAAAAACTCTTAATTAACCAGTCATCAAAATGTTTTTATATCATTGTAATTTATTTGCTAATCTATGATAATTGTAGAATGATATTAATTTTCTTATGTCCAGTTTATATTTTATTATTTTTCATATCATTGCCACTTTTTCTTTGGGGTGCGCTTCTTTTGCACCTTTCGACTAGGAAATAGGCAAATCCTTTGCGCTGTGAGTGTGCCTTTCGCCCTTAACTACTATGAGTCACATAATATTATGAATAAAAGTATTTAGGTGTGGAATTTAACAAGTTAAATGGCAAAGCCTTTAACTGATAATTGAAGTCAGTGTCTATAAGAAGAAAATCAGGCTGTGTTCGGGCTTGATTTCTGGCCCTGTCTCCTCTACTCAGCCTGATCTTTGAGGTATTTCTTTAGTAATTAACATGAAACGTGTAAATACCATTTCAGATGGCTAAGGAGTTGGATGCAATATTGGACCATGGAGAAGCGAATCATGCTGCCAGTTGCATTACTGATGGTGGTTCAGTGTCCTTCCTTGAGCAAATTATAAAACCAATATATGAAACAATGAAAGCAGTAAGTTAACCGTGTCCTTGCATTTTGTTTGTGGTATGATAGATTCTTAAATTTCCAGGTGCATAGACTTTATTTTTCTTTTATTCCCTGCTTAAGTTGATGTTTGGCATTTATATGTTGTGTGCATGACAGCAGGGAAGGGTGCTTTATTTGAATTTTAATTTTAGCGTTGGGTTTATATTATAATCAAATATTTTGCTCCTGAAATTCTAATAAAGGATTTTGAAACCAATGGCAGTGGACTGGTGTCATATCTGTATAGTTATGCATGGAGTTTATGGTACTTGAACTGCCTATATTAATAAAGGCCCCAGGCAACGCACAATCCTGTAGGTCTCCTGCGCCTAGACGCTCCCGGCCTATTGAAGCTATTTTTGTGATGTGTTTTTCTTTTTTTGGTCGATTTATTTGAATTAAATGTCTCCCTATATTACACAAATTAGATATCAATATGTAAAGACTTGAATATCTCCTAAAATTAATAATAATTAGGGAAACACTACAAATTTAAGACTTTATACTTCTTTAATCCTCCATAATAATGAAGATAATCTTCAAAATCGCATAATCATATCTAGATGACAAACCATCTTTTAGTGTATAGCAACATTAATCCTTATCACCCATTTTTATTCATTTGCATGATCCAAATCAAGTAATACTCAAACTACAAAATAATGAACAAAGCTACAGTGTCACACTGAAAATCAAACAGATATTTTGCTTTTCACCTGGATACTTTTGCTTTAATTTCAAATGTAGCTTATATTTTAGACTTACTTGTTTTATATCACCTTAAATTCTATTTGAGTTGTATTTTTATTTTTCAAAATATTATAGCTTATTTGCTTTTCTTGTTACTCGGGTGTGTGCCTCGCCTTGCACCTCGTGCCTCGGCGTGCTTGACCTACTTGCGCCTCAGTAGAATATGGAGCAAAGGAAAGTGTGGGAGAATGAATCTGATTCCTATCTATAATTTTTTTAAAATAGATTGATCAACTTATGCTAAGTACGCTGAAGACCATATCTTTTCTCTTAAAGAGGCTGAGTCTGAGTGTGCTTTGTTCTATTAAAATCTTTCATTCAGTTTTGGAGGTGCTTAAAATTTTCAGTGGTAATTGCTTATAGGGATTATGCAATTTCAAACTCTTTAAGTATTTGGCATTAAGGCAGCATCCTATTGCTTAGGCTGGGGCATCTCATATCATATCAAGTTTTCCGTTCTTTAGACTTAAGCAAAGAATGTGCATTTGTATCCAGCATCCTCCATGCACTGCTGTCACGAATCATCTTTGATCCTTGAATATTTTTTCATTTTGTGTGCCTTTGCTTCCGTTAAGGTTTATTAATTATCTGGGTTGAAGAGTGCACTAGTGGAAAAGGAATTATTTAGTGTAGAAAATTTTGGTTTTGTGATGCTTTGGGTTGAAAGCTAAGCTGCTACTCTTCAAATTTTCTGGCAATCCGGTGTCTGGTATGAACGTACTAATTCCAGTGCGGGATATGTGTCCGGTACGGCCATTTGTACATCGGCACGGCTTCATCATCAGAGAAGGAAACAACAAGGGATGATGATGAAGATATAGGGGCTGTAAAAAAAAAAGATGAACAACTGTACAAGATTAACGGCAGTAGAAGATGGAAGGGAGTAGAGTAGAATAGTTAGGTTTTCACTACGCTAGGTATTATTTAGTATGTTTGGGCTTTTTATGATGGGTTTATATAATTAAAAGTAGTAGAAAAAACCGTTATTATTTAATAATTTTGGGGTTTTTCTGTAATGCAACTAATAATAGTAATGTATTCTTTTATTAAATTGTGTTATAATGTTTAAGAAACAACTCTTAATATTTTTATATATCTATAATTGTGTTGAAAAAGGTAAAATTAATACATCTTTACTGATTAAAAAATGTGGTATTCTGTACTGGTGTCCAAAATTAGGATGATCTAAAATTTTTAAAATGCCACAGTGGACTAGGATCCGCACACATATCTGGATACCTGTACTATGGAATCCTTTTGGCAGTTTAGTGGATTTGGCTGAAATTGGATATACTTCCCGTTTTGGTAATCCATTTGTCATCTATGTTTTCTGTTTTCACTTAATGTGGAGATTGATTCTCACTATTGGTTGTGATATCTCTCTCTCTCTCTCTTATAAAAACCAAGTTGTTCTAATATCAATCTGTGGCTTTTAATACTGCTAGGATTGGTATAATATTTTTGAAGATTTCTCATCTTAATAATTGCCATCTAATTGAATCACTGAATTAACTTTTAACTAATTTTCATTGTTTTTCTATAGCATGAACATGAAATATCTTACTGTTGATATCCATCCAGGAAGCAGATAATAACAATAATGGAAAAGCTGCACATTCAAAATGGAGGAATTATGACGACTTCAATGAATTCTTTTGGTATGTTTATTTCGAGAGCTCCTCTGTAGCCTAACTAAATGTACAGTTGGCTTTAGCATATCTAATTATATGCATCATGCAATGTAGGTCCCCTTCGTGCTTTAACTTAAGCTGGCCTATGAGGAAGGATTCAGAATTCCTTTTCAAACCTAAAAGCCGGAAAAGGGTATTTTCTTATAAAAAATTGTTACTTCCTTTAGGATATTAAATTTGTTTCTCTATTTGATTAACTTTCAATTCTATTTTTGTTCTTCAATATCCAATCAAAGGCTTAAATCTGCGCATTTGTACTTTCTTTTGGCATGACATTTATATCACTTGCTTAATATTTGCTGCAGTTAGCTATTCTTTATTTTGGGCTGTAAACTCTAATTTGATTTGTCACTTACTTTTAATGGTTTTGATCTTGTGTTGAAAAGTTATTGCCTTTGTGGTATCTTATTGAACTCCCGAATCCGCATGCTGATCTGTGATCCTATTATATACCTTTTCTTGACAGCTATAGTTTTGAGTTATGGCCATATATGATCGTGGTCTTGTTAAATCGAAAAGGCTGTTGTTGCTCTCTGTCGTGTAAGTTTCTCCATTGTTTAAAAGGTCTAATGACTCTAATGAAACCACCTCCCGACCCCTCTCCCAGCAACAAATAAAAGTGTTCCAAAAATTTTGCCTAGGTGTTACAAAAACCAGTGTTTCAAAAGACAAAATTAGAAATTCTCCACTTTAAGAAGTACAACTTTTGGGACAAGTATTTATGCATCAAATAAATAAATTGGATCAATTATTAATAGCCTCCATATCAATGAACAATGAGATCTTTTGCTTTATTTTTTTACCTTTATTACCACATGAAATTCTTTGAAATGGGGGCACATGGAGTTTGAAGACTAGTGTCTAATTCTTTCATGCTCAACAAGTCTTTTGGCTGTTTGGTTAAATAATGAATTTGTATCACTAGGTACCAATAATGAATCTCTGTTATTAGTATGTGCAATGGCAATAGCCCGCAAATACGTTTACTAACTGTATTTTGTTTTAATTTTATTCGATTCTGCTATTTCAGAATTAACTATGGATATACATGCTGAGGAGTTTGTTTATTTGAAAGACATCTGATCTTTAACCAAACAATGATTACTTGTCTTGTATTCTGGTTTATCTTTTAGAATATGCATGGTTTAGGATGCGCATGGTGATGCATTTCTTCTGTTTCCACTTGATGTTGCTGCTGTGATATTGCTGTTGCGCAAATCAGATAGTGGTTACTTGATGTTATTTGATGCTTTGGTTTTGCATTTTCGTATCAAATTGTTTTGTTTAAGCTAAATCACCAGTACTGGATTTTTCATGTGTTATGCCAGCTGGAAACTTTCTATGAAATGGAAAGGTGGTTTTCCTGCTGGGACATAGCTATTATACCTTCAGTAGTTCTGAGTTTTATATTTTCTATTTAATCATTTATTTTATTCAACTTAATTGATAGACTGGAAAAAGCACTTTCGTTGAGCACCGCACATTTCTCCATCTTTATCGAAGTTTCCATCGACTCTGGATCTTCTTGGCTTTAATGTTCCAGGTTAAAATTTTTTCCTCTAAAGTTCAGTTTTGTCTGCCTTTTCTTTTATTGGATTCATTTCTGGTTTTCAAATGTGCTTCCTATTTGACTGCAGGCTTTAACAATCATTGCCTTCCACCATGGGAATATTAATTTGAATACCTTCAAAGTACTACTTAGTGTTGGACCATCATTTTCCATCATGAACTTCATTGAAAGTACATATTTTATGAACAGTTATTAATTTTTTTTTAATTTGAACTATCTGATATTACCATATCATGGCCTATATATTTGTCTTTGTTCATTCGCTTATTCTTGGTTTAGGCTTTTTGGATGTCCTGCTTATGTTTGGTGCTTACTCTACGGCAAGAGGCATGGCTATCTCCAGGATTGTCATTAGGTTTTTCTGGTGGGGCTTGAGCTCAGTTTTTGTGACTTATGTCTATGTGTAAGTATGCACGATTTACTTCTTCTCTAATGATTTTACGATTCACATTGACTATTCCTATTGGGTAAGCATAAAATAAAAAATGTTTAGTTTAAGAAAATAATGTTGTAATTGTGTTTATGTATTTCAGGAAGGTTCTGGATGAGCGGTATCAACAGAACTCAAATTCCAATTATTTTCAAATATATATGCTTGTGTTAGGCGTTTATGCTGGTTTGCGCCTTGTTATGGCGATGCTACTAAAATTTCCTGCTTGTCATACTTTATCCGATATGTCCGATCAGTCATTCTTTCAATTTTTTAAGTGGATTTATCAGGTAAAGTAACTCACTATTTCACTAATAACGTGACTTCCTAAGTTGGGATCAAATTCTTTAGATGTATTGCAACTTTTTATATTTACTTCTTTTATATTTCAGGAAAGATATTTTGTTGGTCGTGGGCTTTATGAGAAAATGAGTGACTATTGCAGGTTTGTATTGGTGACTCCAAAAATTTTTGCTAGCAACATACTCCACAAAATATTCTGTTTGTACTTTGTAGTACAAAATAATTTGTTTTTGCTTTTGTCATTGTAAAACAATATTTAGTTTTGCCCTGAATATTAACATTTTACCTCAGTATGGGAAAAAAACATTAAAAAATTTTCTTGCTGTCCAAATGGTGAGTATCTGAATTATGGTTTATGGAGATATATTCAGGTTTTTTTATCAAACTTTTTAAGATGCAAGTAACGTGAAGAGTAAGACTTCATTGTTGGCTTTTGGATAATAAATAATTGTTCCTATACTAATATACCACATCAACTGAGACAGCTTCTCAGCTATTTCCTGGTTCATGCAAGTAACTAAATTTTTGTAATTACTTAGAATGTTTTCTAGAACATTTTCTGCTTCTCAAAATATTCTTCAATGAGGTGGTTGTCACGAGTTTTTACCAACATCATCTATGCAAAGCATAAGTCGTATTTTTCGTTGAACAGAAGTATGTGCTGCAGGCGACTATTAAACTCACTATAGAATGTCAAAGATATTTCTTTGTTGTTGGATTTCATGGATTAATTGAAATTTTGCTTTTTAATTACTGCAGATATGTCCTATTTTGGTTGGTGATCCTTGCCTGCAAATTTACATTCGCTTACTTTCTTCAGGTAAGCTAATGAATCTAAAATTTGATTTTGATTACTAGAATGTGAGAGTGCCATGTATGTTGTTCAAGTTGACACATCTGTAGAAGTTTGTAATTCATTTTCTACACTGTGCAGATTAGACCCCTTGTTCAACCCACAAATATAATCACTGGGCTTGGGTCTGTGGAATACTCATGGCATGATTTGATATCAAAAGGTAGGGCCTAACATGCTATTTTTTCTTTTTTTCCGTTCTATTCTGGTTGTGCTCTGGCATTATGGCGATTCTCTATAAATGTATGTCTGAATTGTTTTTCATGTACCATGATGGTATTAGTGCTATTATTTTTATCTAAATGGTTCTCACTATTTTTCATACAAATCTTTATATTTGGTAATAATAAATGGATGTTAGGATATTAGATGATGTCATCACTTATCATGCTTCTTTTTTTATTTTTTTTACATATTTGCAAATATCTCTCAAACCGTTTATTTTTTTGACATTCCACTTTAGAGTTTTTTGTTCATCTCATTTTTATCTTCGAAATGCCATATACTGTGATATACTTTTTCAAGAATAAATTTTCAACTGTTCGGAGTCTGGTAGATAACTGGTAGACATCTGGTAAAATGCAAGTAAATATATGAAATGTAGTAGAAATCTGTTACAAACATAAATTTGGTGGATTGAACAAACTTCTAATGAAATATAAGAGTTCTAGTTGGTTCCTTCTAGATGTCTTACCAGAATTCTAGTTGGTTTAGGAATTTGTCAAAAAATGTGTTGAAGGTAACTGGTAAACATCTTGTAAAATGCTAGTAAATATATGAAATATAGTAGAAATCTTTTACAAACATGATTTTGGTGGATTGAACAAACTTCTAATGAAATATAAGATTTCTAGTTTGTTCTTACTAGATGTCTACCAGTTATTTACCAAATTTCTAGTTGGTTTAGGAATTTGTCAAAAAATGTGTTGAAGTTATCCCGTAGATAACTATAGGCATCTGGTAAAATGCTAGTAAATATATGAAATATAGTAGAATTCTATTACAAACATAAATTTGATGGATTGAACATAATTCTAATGAAATATAAGATATCTAGTTGGTTCCTACCAAATGTCTATCCAGTTATCTACCAGATTCCGAACATGAAAAAAGTTTTCGAAAAACTATATCACAATGGATGTTGTTTCGAAGATAAAATTGAGACAAACAAAAAATTCTAAAGCGACATGTCAAAAAAATAAACGGTTTGAGAGATAATGACAAAATAAGTTAAGAAATTTCAAAAAAGTAAGAAGGTTAATGTTGGATTTGGAACATATTATACTGAAATTAGCCAAAACTTGGGCTGAAAATCAAACCACGTTTTCAACCATTTATGTAAGTTGCCCTTTTTTATGGTTTCTTCTTCTAAACTGCAATCCTTGTGTAACAAGCATATACGTGTTTGAAAGTTTTCTTTTCTGATTCTTGAGTTGGAAAAATTGAACTTCCATTGACAAATTTAGAACTTTGTCAGAATGGTCAGATGGCTGAAAAATAGAATTAAATATTGCTCTAATGGCTCAGGTCTTGGCTTGGCTATTAAATCACTTGTTAAGCTTTATGATAGCTTGGATTAATAGAAGAAATATTCCAATGTTTCATCATGCTTTTAATCTAAACCGTAAGTACAGTTTTACTGTAATAGTAATAATGACCACTTCCACGATGGTTGCTTTATGAGTTAATGAAGTTTTGAAGACTTGCAGACATATCATTGGTTTGGATATGTACATGTATATCCCAACTACAGGGTTTCTAGATATAAATGGAGGTGAAATAAATTTGCCAATTTTTTGGGGATTGGTTGTTAATTGTTATATTGATAGTTATATTTGGGAGGTTTGTTATCAGCTGAACTACAGTAGCTGATGGCCCAATGTTTCAGTTATCCAATCTTATGAGGGTGTAAATAGACCAGAAACCTTCTTACCAGTTGCTGCATTTCTTGTGAAGTGTTACATTTAAGTTCAGAAAGTGGCTAGGCTTAGAGTTGGTTGGATAGATTACATAAATGATGAGGATCGATAAAAAGGATCTATATCGACCTTTTCCTAATATTTACTTTTTTTCTTTGATAAAAGATTTTGCTTTGCTTGGTGTATTGAAGTTTGAAATCTTCTGCTGATTATTATTATTGTTATTTTTATATTTCAGACAATAACCATGCCTTGACAATTGCTAGCCTATGGGCTCCTGTTGTTGCGGTAAGTATATTTTTGTGCGTGTCTATTCTTAGCATCAACATCTGAAAGTTTAACTTGGTACTGGTTTCTTAGTGGAAATATGCATAAATTTTAAACTATTATCTTTAATTTTGTTTGTTTATTTTTTTTGTTTCAGATATATATAATGGATCTTCACATTTTTTACACTGTCCTGTCTGCAATCGTGGGCGGTATTATGGGCGCTCGAGCTCGTCTGGGTGAGGTACAATTGACACTGGTTTCGCAATTTTCTATTCTTAAGAGAATTGTTTTACTTTTTCATCTTGCATGACTGATTACTTCTGAGCAGTGTCTGACTTCATATTTCAATTTTATGATTGTTGTACTTGGGAAATGCTTAATGCTCATCAAAGATTCGCTCACTTGAAATGGTCCATAAACGTTTTGAGAGCTTCCCGGAGGCATTTGTCAAGAATCTTGTCTCCCCTCAAGCAAAAAGGTAGGCATTTTTCAGGTTTCCTCAATTCTTGTATCCAAAGGTTTTAATTTATTCAGTTTAACATGATAGTTATGGTGAATATCTCTCTTCTTGTGATTAGCGTATATTTCGCGTTTTTAGTATAATTGTTGAATCAGTTTAACATGATAGTTAAGGTGAATATCTCTATGCTTTGTGATTTAGCGTATAATTTATCGTTTCTAGTATGATTGTTGAATCATCTAGTCTATACGATTGATGACATTCAATTTGGGAGTACAGCATAAATTTTGTAAGCGATGTTTCAGGTATAAAGCTGATATTCTGCACCAAATGGATTGTTTACTATCATATAGGCTCTTTGGGTTATGCAATATGCTTCACATTAAGTTAATTTGCTATGGAATAGTTAGATGCCCTTGAAATGATGCTTTCTTATCTATTGTGGACTTGTTGATTTTCTAATTGTTGATGATGGCCATGCTAAATAAGGTTTTTGGTGTCATTAATTTTCAATATTTCTTGATATCTATGACAAGTGAAAATAATTTTTTTTCCTTGCTATCTTGCTAATCATATTTTTTTCTCAACTTCTCTCTCAATATACACTTGCAGGATGACTTTAAGTAGACAAGCACCACAAGTAAGCAATCTCTCTCTCTCTCTCTCTCTCTCTCTCTCTCTCTCTCTCCCCTTGTGACTACTATTGTTCCTGAAAGTACCTTGTATAAGGATTTTGATAGAATAATTTAGATGCTTTAGTGGAAAAATATTTTGATGTATATCATCATTTGAAAATTCTTTTCATATATTTATTTCGTTATTTTTGTATAGCCTCTCACTATAGCAAGAACATGGAAAATTTGTATTGTGCTTTATTATGCAATGTTTCAAAACCTACCGGTTGAATGATTTTTGGGCGTGATGGATTGAATTGCCATTGTCTTTATTTGTGAGCTGTTTTTTGAAGAGATGGTGCTGTTTTGGAATATTCATAGCACCCTGTTTCAAAGCAATGTTTTCAACCAATTGCAAGTAATTCATTATTAATTCCAAATTTTGTCCGTTGGATGGAGGAAAACATTCAGGATTTCAGTTCGTAGAATTCTCTTCCAAAAGACATTTTGAAATCCAATGAAACAGGCAGTCAGAATCGATTCGAATCGTACGATTCGGTTCGATTCATGCCTGAATCGATACGAATCTATGGGGTGAATCGAAATAGGCTTAGAATCGTGACAGAGTCGCTGGAATCGTATACGAATCGTGCAATTCGTGAGATTCAACCGATTCAAAATGCTTAATGTTTCCCAAATTTCTATCAAGTTATATTTACTTACTGATGAATTTTTGTGATTATGATTTTATTTGATGAATTTTAGTTTTAATTACTTGGTTAGTTGATATGATTTTTTTTCTATATTAATATTGTATGATTTGACTAAAATTTAGTATTAATTTAAGTTGAACATTCTAAATATTTTATTTTTATATGATTTTAAGAATTAATTCTAATCTTACGATTCGATTCGCGATTCACGATTCTTAAAATTAGGATTTCAATTCTAGATTCGAATCTCGATTTGACAACTGAGCAGTATTTGTTAATGAACTTTAGAAAACCCGTTTTAATATAAAATTCTTGTTGGGTAAAATCTCTACTTTAAGGGTATTTTGGCTATAAAACTTTCAGTTTTCATGCATTTGAAGCATGAATTTGTGGTCATTAATTTAATTTCCTTTTTAAGTTTTGTGATCCCAACTACGAAAGGTTTATTACCTTATAAATGGACTGGCTCTCCTGGGGTTCATTGATCTCAAATTGATTTGTCCCAACTGATGTGTATGGTTAATTGATTATATTGGTTTGGCCCTGAAACATTGTATTTTTACTGAACATTTTACTGATAATTGTTCGCAGATAGTATTTATTATTTTTAATTCATTTATGCTTTGCGATAATTATGCCTCTTTATGGTTGTCTCTAGTCACTAGAAGCAATAAATTCATCATTTTTTTTTATGAATGCTCTTAAATGTATATTAAATTAATGTTTCTTGTATGTAGGAATCTCAAGATTTTAACAAAGAGTATGCTGCACTCTTTTCTCCTTTCTGGAATGAGATAATCAAAAGTTTACGCGAGGAAGATTATATTAGTAACAGGTAAGTTAAGGATACATGCTAATCATGGCTCTACTTTTTTATTCTTAATTTTTTATTTCTATTTGTGAATGTTATCAGGGAGATGGACCTACTTTCTATTCCTAGCAATACAGGAAGTCTAAGATTAGTTCAGTGGCCTCTCTTTCTGCTCAGCAGTAAGGTATAAGCTTATTTCTAAACAAAAGCACTCTGTTACTGGTGGACATTAGTGGATGATTTTTGTGTCTATAACTTGTTCAGATATTGTTGGCGATTGATTTGGCTTTGGATTGCAAAGATACTCAGGCAGATTTATGGAACAGAATATGTCGGGATGATTACATGGCATATGCAGTTCAAGAATGTTTTTACAGCGTTGAAAAAATTTTACACTCTCTAGTTGATGGTGAAGGGAGACTCTGGTATGATTCTCTTTCTAGCAATTGCATTATATTCTTCCATTATTTTTTTGTATATCATGTTCATTGTTATGATATACAGGTGGATATTTTTTTGTATATCATGTTCATTGTTATGTAATTTTGTTATTTATTGATAGTTTTTGCTTTTTTCTTCTTTTCCATTATAGGGTGGAAAGAATATTTCGTGAGATCAACCACAGCATATCAGAACGTTCACTTCTTGTAACTTTATCTCTAAAGAAGCTTCCTTTTGTGGTGCAAAAGTTTACTGCACTTACTGGGCTCTTGGTATGACTTTATCCATTTAAATAAAATACTTCCAAATTTAAGGAGTTAAGCTTTGCTCAATTCCTGAGTTAAAGTTTTCTAACTGGCCATTAGCTTCCTTCTGAAATATAATATTTGTAAATATAATATTTGTTGGACATTAGGAATTTGTTATTTTTGCCTTCTTTCACTATTTTTCTCTTTTCTCAATTTTGATCATTGTATCCTTTGTGTTTCTGAAATTATTTTGGTCATATTATTTTTTCTGTCCCACTAAATACTGGATAAATAAGATGGTGTGATCTTGTCGGCTCACTATTAGTACAAAATCATAGGTTTGTCTTCGGTGCAGTGGCGATAGTGGTCTTTTTGAAAAATCATCCTTTTATATGTGAAATAAAACCTTGTGTTTCACATCTGTAGAGAGAATGGCAGTTTTGCTGGGATTTACTAACTTTGCAAACTCAAGTTTCTGCTATCCATGCTTGTACATAAATGACCTCATATGGGTTTTATAAAACTCGAGGTTCTGCTTTGTCAGTTGTCGCAGAAAGAATAACACAATTTGAAGGTCTTTTTATCATAGTAGTCAAAGGCGTGCCTACGTGCGACTAGGCTCTCGGGCGAGCCCTTGCGCCTTTAGGGGTTTTAGGCTAATTTTTGAGCCTAGAGCGCCCCAAGGCGCGCCTGGGCGGCCAAAAAGCCCAAGGCGCAGCCTTGCGTCTTGAGTGCGCCTCAGCGCCTTGACTACAATGCTTTTTATGTACTTGCCCTAATTTACTGAGAAATATTTCTCAATTTATTATAATGTATTGCCATGAACTTAGTGCGTCTGTTCCTTATTTTTAGCTAATCAAAATTGAATATAACTCGAAATAATTTAAAATAGAATAAAAAACAATAATACATAAAATATACAAACTGGCTAGTTTGAATTTATGAGATTTTTAAAAGAACTCTAGAAACTGCTGATGGTGTCTCGACTTTACTATGCTCGAATGTGCTCAACAAACATCAAGTTAATAGTTGTTTGAGTCATTCTCAAAGCTTGTCATTAGCATTTGTGGACAAATTCAAGGTAGAATTCGTACTTTAGGCCTAGCTTAAGTTGATGCAAGTGTTGTTAAAGATCAGTTTGTGGAAAAACGACAAAGTAGGTTTTGTAAAGTTAAAGTGGTAGTCTTTCGATGTGGAGTGGTGCTCTACTTACACATTTGTTGTTTGTGCTGAATTTCATGCTTCCTTGAACGAAGGCAAAACAATGGTTGTCAGTATGTGTGGGACTTAGAAAATGTACAAATTTGCTCATTTAGTGTCAATTGGCATGTGCTGCTCACAGACTTATTGCTCATGGTTTTGATTATTTGTGTAAAAGGCAATTATATTATAGTTGCTTGTTTTAACTTCCATTTATTTTCTTTTGTTTCATCTTATAGTCAAGGGAAGATTTTTGGATGAGGCTAATTATAATCCTAAACCTTCTTTTCCATTGTCGAGTCTAACTATTGATAATTATTACTTATTTTTACATTTACTGTGTAATCTTTGTTGACTACATGCATGGTTGAACTGAACACTATGTTTCCAAAGATTATTTTTTACATTCTTGTGGTATTGTTTGTGAGAGTATTTTTTTTGTTCTCATTATGAGATTCTATTTCAGTATTGTTTATAAGTTTCTCATTATGAGATTCAATGGCCTATGACAGATACGGGGCAATCCTGATTTAGCTAAAGGTGCTGCAAATGCGTTGTATCAGCTATATGAGGTTGTGACACATGACTTATTGTCATCTGACTTGAGGTATTTTTTATTTATCATCATTTCTTTGAAGATAATATCTGAGGTACCTTTTTTCAGAATTTGAGATGTTCAATTTGTACTTTTGACGCTACAGAGAACAACTTGATACATGGAATATTTTGGCTAGGGCAAGGAATGAAGGACGCCTCTTCTCTACAATTGAATGGCCCAGCGATCCAGAAATTGTAAATATTTTTCATAATGATCTTTTCTTGGTCATGATTTGTTGTGGTGTTTGGATTGACATGTTAATTTTTATCTCTCTGTTGTCACAGAAAGAGCAAGTGAAGCGTTTACACCTTCTTCTTACTGTTAAGGACACCGCCGCAAATATTCCAAAGAATCTTGAAGCTAGAAGAAGATTACAATTTTTCACAAATTCATTATTTATGGATATGCCACTTGCTAAACCAGTGTCTGAAAGCCTACCTTTCTGGTATGCTTTGAACCACCAATTGGCAACTTTTCCTCGTGGTTCATGAATTTCTATGATTCTATTGATGTTTGTTTGTTGCATTAATTTGCATATGTTTTGCTTGTTTGTAGTGTGTTCACCCCCTACTACAGCGAGACTGTACTTTATAGTTACTCTGAATTGCGAGATGAAAATGAGGATGGAATATCAACCCTGTTTTACCTTCAGAAAATTTTCCCAGGTACATAATTCACTTGTATTTAATTTTCTGTGAAGCTTTACTAGTTAATATTGTGGAATTAAGGGAAGACAATGGAAGGGAACATGGGATAGGAAACTTGCAGACTATTGTGAAATATAAAAAAGCACGCAGCTGTTTAACTTTTTGATCGGTTGCAACCATTTATCATGAAAAACAGTTAGCTTTCCTAGCCATTGCAATTCAAGAGCATGCATTCTAGCACGATGGCTACCAAATAATATATTTAGGCACAAACTGCAATCTTCCTACCTGCTTTTACGTCTTTCTTCTTTTCAACAGGGGCTCCTTTAACCTCTCTATCTTTATGTTACATGTTTATGAGTTCAATGGCCATCAAGTCAAAAACGTTTGAGCACATCTTTAATATTATGCGAAGATACAAAATAATGTAAATGGTTGTGGATTTTACATGCCAATGAATTTTAATTATAACTTATTTTCTCTTCTATTGTACACAGCTGGCATCTGATTATTCCATCACAAAATGTTTTTTTTGTGCTGGATTTTGTTTCTTGTATGGGGATTTTTTGTTGATGTTGTATCAATTGCAATATTACTTTTTATGGTAGATGAATGGGAAAACTTTTTGGAAAGAATTGGTAGAGGAGAAACCACAGAGGATGTAGATTTTCAAAAAAATTCAAGTGATACATTGGAGCTTCGTTTTTGGGCATCTTATCGAGGGCAAACTCTTGCTAGGACAGGTTACATTCAGATAAATGTCTCATTATTCTTCATTTTGATATCATATTGTTTCATCTTGTGGAAAATCAATGCTTGAATAGTAATGTTATTTTTCTTACGTCTCTTTTTACGTAGAAGAAATTTGTTTCTTTGGTTTGACAGTACGTGGTATGATGTATTATAGAAGAGCTTTGATGTTGCAGAGTTTTCTTGAAAGGAGATCATTGGGAGGTATTTATTATTGGTTCACCCATCATGTTATATTTTTTTTAAGCCAAAGATTTCCACATTCTCTGTTTGTTGTTTGTAGTGGATGATAATACTCAACCTGGACTCTTCACCACCCAAGGATTTGAGTTATCTCGTGAAGCAAGGGCACAAACTGACTTGAAATTTACTTATGTTGTCTCGTGCCAAATTTATGGGCAACAAAAGCAACGGAAGGATAAAGAGGCTGCTGATATCGCTCTGTTATTGCAGAGGTAGAATCTTCCTTTTAATTCTCTGTTTTCTGGAATCGTAATATCCTGTTAAATATAATATTTTCTAAATAGTTACCTCATCTGGGTGGATGCATAGTAGTCAAAAGTGAGTGCTTTTGGTGCAAAATCGAAGCGAAGTGCACCCTCTGCGCTTCGGTTGAACACAAAGCGCAGGGGGTGTAAAAAGTGCACAAAAAGCGCATGCTTTGAAAAAGAAAAGCGCACAGGGTTAGATTTTAAAGATTTTTGGATTTTGATGACTTGTTTTTTTGTTGTGGACCATTATGACATGTACTATTTCTAATATTTATTAGTTTTAAGTGGCTATATGCCTATACTTTATAAATTTTCTAAACCTAAAATATTTTGAATGAATTTATAGCGTGCTTTTTCATTCCTAAGCGATCTCTGTTTTTGCAATTTGTGTAAAAGCGAGAAGCGAGGCCCTAGCGTTTTGCGCTCTCGACTACTATGGGTGGAGGGATGGGCGTGAATTGTGTTTATTGCATCTCAACTTGTAGTTCTACATAGTTGTCAAGGCACTAGGTGCCAAGGGGTCATGGAGCCTAGGCGCGCGCACTTTAGGCGCGTTAACTAAAAAAACTTAATTTTGCTGATATTTAAAAAATATAAAAAAAAACTAACGAAAATTAATCAGGTGTTTACTTGACATCATATCTGAAAATTGTTATCTTCTACGAGATCGAGATGTTTTTTGTAACAAACCTTAAACGCACCAACTAAAAATAAAACTTATCCCAAGTGTTCAAAGCAAAATAAAAAGTCCATGAATTTATATTATCTTGTGTGTAAAAATAAATCTAAATGATCATTTTATCTAGGATGGAGTGATCATTTTATCAATAATATCATTATTATTACTATTTGTATTATATTAATCTATATAGAGCAAGTGACTACTGCTTTTATATGAGTTTAAAGTTACAGTAGTATATATAAATGATAACTATAGTACTTGATATTGAAATATTTTCTTTGTTTGTTATATAAAACACCTTCATTTTTTTCTTCCCATTTTCTTCTTCTTTCCTCGTATTTATTTTGTAGGTCTTTTTTTACTACTACTCTATTTACTCCATTTTATTTTTCTTATTCCCCTTTCTTTCCAATTCTTATTAAACTCTTAGTTCTATTATATCACATCTAGAACCCAAAAAAATAAAAAAATAACAAAACTCACTCTCAAATGCGCCTCCAGCGCCTTGATTGCGCCTAACGCCTAGCTCATCCAGGCGCGCCTTATGAACAGGCACGCCTTGCAGGCGATGAGGCTGGAGCCTCGTGCCCCTTGAGCCTCAAGGCACGCCCGTGACAACACTGTTAAGTTCTAGCATGAGGAGGAATTCTGTTACGCTGACCTCATCTCATTCTTGGATTTCCTCTCATCGGTTTCTGGTGCTGAATATTATGTTGCTTGTAAGGAAGAATAGAGTGTTACTTATTGTCATGTGTTAGGCTCTCTGCAAGTCTCATGCTTTATTAAATGGAGCATAAGTAAGCATCCATTAGAGGTCTCCCGGAAACTACTGTATTGAGTGTATGTGGGTCATAAAAAGTTGACAACTGATTGATTTGTTAAAATGCTAAAACGATAACAGTATAACACAAGGCATTTGCTGGGTTGGTTAATTAATTCATCAAATTTTAAACATGGAAGGTCTGTGGATATAAATGAGTATTGACTCCATGAAACTATTTCTCTGATTTAAGCCTATAAATCCTAATTTTTAAGAAGCAGATTATGGAGTATCATTTGATTCTATAGTTTATATATCAAATTTCAAGGTTTTGCATCCATGGGTATTCATTTAATTTGTATTTCTAGGAATGAAGCTCTTCGAGTTGCATTCATACATGTGGAAGAGAGTGGTACTGCTGATGGGAATAAGGAATTTTATTCAAAGCTTGTTAAAGCTGATGTTCATGGAAAAGATCAGGTATTATTTCAAAGCTTCTACATTTTGTCCTGCTTTTGATTTTCTGCAGCCAACCCTACCTAGCATGGGATTAAGGCTTGGTTGTTGTTTGATTCTCTTCAAAAATAATTTATTGATTGTCAGTTGTATTTCCTTATATATGTGTGACATTATCATAGATCTTTTTTTTTATGTTGAGTGTCTTTTCTCGCAAAATTCTGGTTATGTCATAATCATATTTCTGTTACTTAACTGTGTAATCATATGATAAAAGTTTTATTTTTGCTTCAAGTAATCGGTTGTTGGACGATGTTTCGAGAGACTGGGCCAAAAAATCTTTTTTAATGATTCTTCTATCAAAGTTATAGCAAGCAAGGTCCTTATACAATAGAAATCCTGAATCCCCACTCAAAAGAAAAAAAAAGAGAATACAATAACTTACAGCTTCTGTAAGAGTTTAGTTGTCAAGGCGTAAGGTGCACGTACTAATTTTTTTTAATAAATTTTTCTGTCTTAAAACCATGAAAGAATAAATTAAAATCCATTAATATATAGATTATAATAAGTTCTAGTAATCTAAATCGCGAGAGAATTATCAATCATCAAAACAGTCATCAAGATAGCATATCCCTCATCTTCAATAGAACCACTCTCAATTCTTCATATATTAGCTCCTCCATTTTTTCTTGTTGAGCTTTGTTTCCTTCATCATTGTTGAAAACAATTGATCTTTTACGAGATTTGAGATGTTTTTCCTTTTTGTCCATCTTACACGTCTCATAGATGTCAAGGTGCTAGGCGGAACGAGAAAAAGTATCATAAATAATAAACGCCAAATACCATGAATTTGCTGCACACACACTTGTAGTTGAAATTAATGTAGACTTAAAATGTTATTTACTTGTCTTATTAAAGTTAAGTAGCTACTACGACTAAAAATAATTTTTATTTCCTAATTTCTCCATCTTAAATTTTGAACTTACCTGAATCATTATATTTTCAAAACAACTTAAAAGTTAGGCGCGCCTAGGTGCACACTTGGAGTCTGGTGCATCTAGGCGCGTGCCTTTTGAATGTGATGAGCCTGGTAGCCAATGAGGTTGGAGCCTAAGGCGCACTTTTGACATCTATGTGTCAGAGAATATTGTATTTTGTTATTTAAGAGAAACCTATACAAAGTATGAGAAGAAGAATAAAAAAGGTTTAGCGAACCTATGCCGCAAATATGGAGCTGTCAGCAAACTATTCTTGGTTCTGCTTCTATGGTTGCAATTTTTCTTTTAATGTCCTTACAATTTGTGCTTAGATTATAGCTTTCGTTTTGGGCATCTCCTCACTTAATTATTTCACAGTTTATTGATCAGCAAATGTTCTGTGTTATTGTTGCATTGCGGCCAAGAATGCTTTTTCCATGGAGATCTTCCTCCTGAAATTGGATTTGGCCTTTTTGTGGTTTATTTTTTTGCAATTGTCGTATATTGTTTCTTTAGCCTTTCAGCGAATGGAAGTTTCACCATATCTCATTGACTGTTTCATTTTACTTAGGAAATATTTTCAATTAAACTTCCTGGAGATCCAAAGCTTGGAGAAGGGAAGCCTGAGAACCAAAACCATGCTATAGTTTTTACTCGTGGGGAAGCTGTTCAAACCATTGACATGAATCAGGTCAAGCAGACTTTTTCTCCCTCTTCATAACATATATGAATCTATGATGTGGTATCTATGTTGCTTCCAGCATTTTGGAATATTCATTGTAATATTTGGTTGATTTACATTTTCCCTTAGCTGATGACTGGAGAGTATTTTGAATCTGATGTTTCAACTTTCTGTGTATGCTTCTTTAGCATGACTAGGTGTTCTGATTTTCTATAAAATGAGAAGTTATGATTTTATATTCAAACCATTGTTCTGATTTAATTGCATTCCTCTATTATTTCTCCTTCAATTCATGCTTTTGTGTAATATGGAAGTTATGCTTATGTAATATGAGTTTCATGGGCCTACGGTTCACAATAAATATATGATGTGTAGATTTTGTTGTGATTTGAAATTTATTTTTGTCCTTAAATTTTATTTGGGTTAAAAGTCATCATTTATACAATTGTACTAGATGATCTGAGTATTTATTTTGAGCTAATGTTCAGCCATTTTTATCTCCATGTTCTTTCTTCCCTTTTGTTGCTGTCAATGTTCTTGTTATTGAAAACTTCAGAATTCTTGGGTTCTCTTGTCAGTTGTCACTTTACGGGGTATTTAAATTATTATGTAAGATTTGATTTAATTCACCCAAAATAGATTTGAATCTGCGGGTGAATCTGAATCCACTCTGAATTGGTTGATTCGTGACCGATTCAGGAACTCAACTTCAGAAATGTATGTGAATTTTTATAAAAGCGGACTAGGAAATCACAGCAAGTACAAAATTTGAGTAACAAATATTTAGGAAGGTTACAAAACTGGAACACAAATACAATTAAACTAATAGTTAGATAAATTAGAATTCAAATCAAATTATATCAATCAGAAACTAAGACTTGGAAAGTGTTTTCCATAACAATGATTAATGATTCAGTTTATTAGGATTAAATTTGAATTAGATTTTAATTTTAGGTACTTGGTTGGTTGATATGATTTCTTATATATGTGTATGTATGTGTATGTATGTACGTTATGTTACTGTTGTCAAAAGTGGGAATGTTCAGATATCTTAGTTGCCGTTCTTGCAATATTTTGTAAAGCTATGTCATCTGTTTACGACTATACTAAGACAGGATTTTTTTTAAAAGCAATTTGATTGTTGTATAAGACAGAAAGCTTAATGGGCGATGCTTGTGAGATTTACATCTGATCCTTTTTCAGTAAACATGCAAAATATGATACTTATGCTGGGAAAAGTCTTCATAATTCAGTAGATTTACTTAAGTTTCCGTCAAAATATCTAATGCCTCATTTATTTTGTGATACTGTGGCAGTAATATATATTAGCTAGAGTTACGTACAGATAATTAATTTTGTTCTTTTGCTGATATTTTCTCTTTGAAAAGTTTGCCCGCCAATATAGTTTTTGCAAGTTTCTCTGGCTTAGCTTCTTAAATTATTTTCTTGTGTATACGTGTATATTGGTTCTTCTCTTAATTTGAAGTTATGTACTTTTTTTTATCTTTTCTGTTTTGATCATTTGGAACCTGGTTGGAATTCTATTGTGCAATCTGATAAATATTTTCATTTACAGGATAATTATCTTGAAGAGGCAATGAAAATGAGGAATCTTCTCTCGGAATTTCGAGCTAAACATGGAATTCGACCTCCCACGATTCTTGGTGTGAGGGAGCATGTCTTTACTGGAAGGTTTGGCACAACTTTCTGGACTATAGTTTTTTTGGTTTTCATTCGGCATTGTTGTTACCCATTGTCTCTGAATGAATTCATGCAGTGTCTCTTCTTTGGCCTGGTTCATGTCCAATCAAGAGACTAGTTTTGTAACATTGGCCCAACGCGTGCTAGCAAGCCCTCTCAAGTGAGTCGATATTCCCAATTTATTGTTTTTCTCATATGCACAAGTCACGTTTATGACCTGAATAGGTATGGAAAATAGAAAAGAGGTTGAGAATTAGATATCAGAAGAGAGGTAGGAGGGATAGAAACAGGAACGGAGAGAGAAAAGAAGAAATTAAGGAAGAAGAAAGTTGAAGTTGAGAGAAGAAATTATAGAAGGATAACCGATATTTGATACTTTTCATTTGGTTGTTTCCCATCCTTTCAGTAAATTCCTCTTATATAAAAAGAAGGTTAAAACGGTTACGGTGGTCGCAGTTAGTTCCAAATTAACTAATTACTAGTCACATAATTAATCTAACCAAGTAACCTTCCTTTCTTCTCTTGTATGTGACAATGCTTCCTGGTAAGGCAGTCTTGTCCTATGTTACTCGGACTCACCGTTTTTGCCGGCACAGCGGTGTCCGGTACAGCTGGTTCGGATACCGGTGCTGGACACGTGTCCGGTGCTGCAAAATGCACACAGGTGCGGCTAACCTAGTCTGTGTATATTGGTAACTTAAATAGCGCGACCATGGAATAACATTTTCCTCACAAACAGACAAGAAAAATGAGAGAGAAGGTAGAAGAGAGATGAGAGATTACCGTTGGATCTTGTTATGTTGTTACAGCTTGAAACAAAAGGAAATAAACTTTTCATTTTCTTATTTACTATTGGTTATAGCTGGAAACCCAACGGGAAAAGACTTTGCCTCCAATACAGGGAGTTCCTATCCTATATTTCTATTTTAAAAATCTATTTAATTAAATGTTATTCATTCCAAGCCCCTTTTGTTTTTTTGCTGAAATGTTACTGAGTTTATTTACTTTTTATATTTTTATTTTAGTTTTTGCAGTTGACAATATTTTATGCAATTTCGAGACTTTATTTTATATTTTTTGAAATTCTTACTTATTTGTAACTTCTCCGTATCCTTGTACCCGTGTCCAAAATTAGGACGGTGTCCCGGTATTCTAAAATTTTAAAAATGCCGTATTGGACACTAGGATCCACACCTGTATTTGATACTCGTACCCAAGTCCAGGTAGCATAGGTCTTGTCCTTAAGACTGCATCAGAAGTGATTCACATCATAATACCCACAATTGTAGAAGTTACTCCTACCGTTCCATAATAATTGCCCTTCAGCTTTTTCATTTTGTTTATTTTTATTTGCCAATTTTAATTATTAATGCATTTTTTATAATTTTTTCTCCAATTTACAATTGTACTTATCAGGAGAGATATTAGGTAATGAAATTATAAGTTGTTCATTTAGAAGAGACATTTAGTTTAAAAAATATAAAGAAGGAATCAGTCATTTTAACAGTTTTATAAATTTTGTATATTTGTTGAAAATGATAAAAAAAGACAAATAAAAAGAATGGATGATTTATGATTATTTCAACCTTTTAACTTTCATCATCTTCAAAAGAAACATTCCCTCTTCTCAGTTGATTTAAGTGCATTCATGAAAACCACACTTTTGTCAAACATTTATTTATTATATTCTTTTTTTAATGAATATTTAAGGCCCTTGTTTTTCTGTACCTTTCTAAAATACATTTTGCAGAGTTAGAATGCACTATGGCCATCCAGATGTATTTGATAGAATATTTCACATAACTCGAGGTGGAATTAGCAAGGCTTCTCGTGTAATTAATATCAGTGAAGATATATTTGCAGGTATACTTTAAAATGTTAGTGCCGTTTTCTTTTTACATTTCCGTTTTCTTTTTACATGCTTTTTTTCTGTTATTTATCCTTGAAAAGTTATTATCATTTGTTACACAACTCTAATCTCGTGGACCTTAAGAATTGAAGCAAATTGAATTATTGGTTACACCAAAATAGTACCATGGCTATACTACTGTGCTTTCATACTTTGTATATTTATCATGAATATTGGGAACTTTGGTGCAGTCAAAAGTGTCTTTGACATCAACTTCTTTGTAGGAATAATTATAGTTCTATGCATTTTGTCGTTCTATTCAGGCTAAGTTTTTCTGTCGTCACATCTTGCACATTCTGCATAAATCCATGGAGGCATTATATATTTGCATCATTTTATATTGACTGTAAATTGAAGATTATTTTTATCCTAACCTTGTCCTTTTGGAGCTTTCCCTAGAAAGAGATGCTAAACTTAACGAATTTTCCTTCATTTTTATATGGTGATTAATTTAGCAACAGAAAACTGTTTAGGTGACTGATGGACGAGGGGTTTTAAGTTGAATGCTTGAGTTTATTTTGTATTTGGTAATATATTGCAGGGTTCAACTCCACGTTAAGGCAAGGAAACATTACTCATCATGAATACATTCAGGTTTGTAATCCAGGCTCAAATATGCCTCTTCTATCTCTATGGTCATATTTATTTCTTACTGCTTGGTTTCTATAGGTTGGAAAGGGGAGAGATGTTGGGTTGAATCAGATAGCACTTTTTGAAGGGAAGGTTGCTGGAGGAAATGGAGAGCAAGTCCTAAGCAGGGATCTCTATAGGCTCGGGCAACTTTTTGATTTCTTTAGAATGCTTTCTTTCTATTTCACTACTGTTGGATTCTATGTTTGCACAATGGTATTATATCTTGATCAAAACTGTTTTGTGTCTCACTTCTATGAATTAGTTGTTCTTCAGGAGTTCATCTTACAAGCATCATATGTTTGAATGTATGCAGATGACAGTCCTTACAGTGTACATATTTCTGTACGGGAGGGTTTACCTGGTAATTAAACAATCTTTTCATCTATCAACTGCTTTATTTGATACTGTTTCAGTGGATTTTTTTTATGACAATAATTATGCTGAGAATTTGCAGGATGTTGGTGAAGTGTATTTACCTTAAAAAGACAAAGACTCTGTTTTTTCATTTGCTTTTGTTTCTTTTAGCAATTTAGCATTGCTTTAGACTCCAACCTTTATCCTGTTTACTTTTGTGCTATGGATGAATGTTTAACTTGTATACTCCGAATTTATGTCCAGATATATTTATTGGGTCAAAGTCCTTTTAATTCTGTTCTTTGGTTTGAATAATAAAATTTACCAATATCTTACTCTAATTTACAGGCTTTCTCGGGACTTGATGGTGCAATTGGAAAGCAAGCGAAGCTGTTGGGTAACACAGCTTTAGACGCTGTTCTGAATACGCAATTCTTAGTTCAGATTGGAATTTTCACTGCTGTGCCTATGATAATTGGATTTATACTTGAGCAGGGTTTGCTGAAGGTAGTTTATTACTGTTGTTACTTCCTTTGATTATTATCTCAACCCTGATGTGAGCCTTTTCTTGCTTCGAGTGTTTCTTTTGGCTTAAACTTTAACTTGTGTTCCGTAATGTGTAGTGAAGTTCCAATGTTTTATTCCCTTCAGTTATTGCCTTTTTCCATTTATTTTTCTTTTATTATCTGATTTCACATTGAGCTATATAATGATGATTGCTAACCATGAGATAATCTCTTCATGATTGCAGGCTGTTTTTAGCTTTATTACAATGCAACTTCAGTTATGTTCAGTGTTCTTCACATTTTCTCTGGGAACTAGAACTCATTATTTTGGCCGTACTATCCTGCATGGAGGTGCAAAAGTATGTCTCTTTTTTCTTCTCTACCCTCAAATTTAAATATTTATGCTTGATCTGTTTTGGAAAATGATCATTGAAAATCTGCACTAACAGTATCGGGCAACTGGTAGAGGCTTTGTAGTACGCCACATCAAATTTGCTGAAAATTACAGACTTTACTCGAGAAGCCATTTTGTTAAAGCGTAAGTGATGTTTGAAGTATGAATTATTGTTGATTTTGTTTTCTTATATTAGTTCTTACCCTTGTGTATTTTGTTATTTCTATTTATGTTTTTGAAGATAGAATTTATCGATATCAAAGGTCTTAATTTCCTTGTAACTTTCTTCCCAGGCTTGAGGTAGCACTGCTACTCATAGTTTACATTGCATATGGGTACACAGATAGTGGTGCAACGTCGTTTGTCTTGTTGACTCTTAGCAGTTGGTTTCTTGTCATCTCATGGCTTTTTGCTCCATACATATTTAATCCCTCTGGTTTTGAGTGGCAGAAGTAAGCTTCAATTTTTGCTATTTTTTCCTTTCAAGCTCTTGGTTTAAAGTGTTAGTTCTCAAAAATTCAGCTTTTGTGAAAATGAATTATCTTCTGAGTGATTTTTCACCATTTAACAGAACAGTTGAAGATTTCGATAATTGGACTAGCTGGCTTCTTTATAGAGGTGGTGTTGGGGTGAAAGGAGATGATAGCTGGGAATCGTGGTGGAATGAAGAACAGGTGATCTTTTTTAAGTATTCCGCAGTTCCTTTTCTTTGTGTGACAAATGTGAGTGCTAAAATATGAGGTTCTTGGAAATTGCTTTGTTGTCTGTGATAAAGAAAATTTCAAGTTTTTTGGTGATCTTTGTGTTCTAAAATGGGTAACAGTGTCTTGTATAAAAAATTTGATTTTGAAAAGTTAATAAGTTTTGGAAATTCATAGTCTTTATGAATTTATGGTAAACATATTACTTGGCACGAAAATCTTGTTGATCTCATATTTTCAAACTTTCAAATGAAAAAACCTTCTCCTTTTGTGATATTTTGCATTTTATATATAAAAATTTACAAATACATCATTTTTCTGTAGTTTATGAATATAATTCTATACATTTTTGCTTTCTTGTTTTCTCACCTTTTCGGTTATTTATAGTCCTTGAAGTTATAGTTTCCTGCTGTCTATTTCAGTTTCTTTTCTGGGCAAGATAGGACAACAATAATTTTTCTGCTGGCTCATTTCCATTTTTTTGTTTTCTAAATTATGGTTTTTTAGTTCTTTCGAAGCATTTTACTATGCTAACTTGCTGAACGTTTGCTTCCAAAAGAATGTGAAATAAAATTTCTGGTGGGCTGGAGTTTCTTCTTTCAGTATTCCTTCCATTTTACTTGCTAATGGCCTTTTTTGGGTAAAATTTGTTTCCAGACTCATATCCAAACTTTACGAGGTCGTCTATTGGAAACAATACTAAGCTTACGCTTCTTCATGTTCCAATACGGCATTGTATACAAACTTCATCTAACAGGAAAGGACACATCTCTTGCGGTAATTTCTATTTCTTGGCTACTAAATTTTTAGATAAAATTTTGTATGGCCGTTTCTTAATAATAACGGTATAAAAGTGGAATGTCTTGCTTTTTTGCCTATTCAATTTGAATTCATCTCTAATTATGTTTGAACTTGTTAATTGGAAAGCCTAGTTTGATTTCTTATCTACAATCAAGTGACCATAAGTTATCAACTTATCATAAATACTACAAACAAAATTGAAATGACACAATAAATAAATAAATAAATTAGATAGTGTACTTCATACTATATGTTATATAAATGCATATGCTGCTGGGGTTTGGTCATGGATATGATGCATTAGTTAAATTTTTTTTGCACGTATGTCATTTGCATTTTAATGGTACTAATTTTTGTTTCATAATGATAACTTCTGTTGTCCAGATTTATGGCTTCTCCTGGATCGTATTGATTGCCATTGTCATGATATTTAAGGTTAGTATTAGTTTAATCTGACAACAAACTGACAGTTAATTTCTTAACATTCTTATGTTTATTGATACTCATCTTAAGCTTCATTTGTTCTCTGTAGATTTTTACCTATAGCCCTAAACGGTCCAAAAACATGTTTGAGAAAATGATCAACTTGCAACTATTCATGCGATTCATGCAAGGAGTTGCATCTTTGGGACTTTTAACAGCCATTTGCCTTGTTATTGCCTTCACTGAACTAACAATTGCGGACCTTTTCGCAAGCCTACTGGCATTCATTCCCACTGGATGGGCAATTTTATGCGTGAGTTCAATCTTCAGAATTTTCAAATTTGATAAAAAAATCCTAAGTTATTAAACTTGTACCAGCACCAACTAGTACATGTAAATACTCCCCTCCATTTCAAAATAACTATCGTTTTAAGGTTGTTTCTTAGTACCAAGGACACGTTAATAAAAGTAGAAAAATACTTATTTACCCTTATGACTTTTACTAATTTGAAAGTTAATTGGATACTTTATTCTTTTTGTCATTTCAATGTGCATTCAATAAGGGTAGAATGGACAAAATGTTTGAAAAGGTGCATTGGAATCCGAAAACGACAGTTATTTTGATATTTTTCCAAGGTTCTAAAAGGACAATTATTTTGAAATGGAGGGAGTAATTGTAGAATTGTGTCAATGTATTAATAATTTTGATATTTGTGAAGAGTTTGTGGCTTAAGTGGCCTCACCAAGCCAGCCAATGTCCTGATCCTCCCGAGTCTCTATTTTCTTTTTGGGTCTTTTTAGCAGTAAAAGGAATTTCATTTAAATAAAAAATTTTCGGTTTCTCCCCCTAATGTGAATCTTTTCTCTGGTTTCAGTTGTCTATCACTTGGAAAAGATTGGTGTGGAGTTTAGGTTTGTGGGATTCGGTACGGGAGTTTGCGAGAATGTATGATGCTGGAATGGGTATGCTTATATTTGCTCCTATTGCATTCTTGTCATGGTTTCCTTTCATCTCGACCTTTCAGTCTCGCCTTCTCTTTAACCAAGCATTTAGCCGTGGCCTCGAGATCTCCATTATTCTTGCCGGAAACAAAGCTAATGTCGATGTCTGATTTCCGAGTTTTTTACCAATGGAATCTGAGGATTGGTTTGTAATGGACTTAGGAGGTATGTATTGCCCTTTTGAATGGGAATCAAATTTTTGTGCTTGATGGTTGTGTATATAATCTAAATTGTTTAATATCATCAGTAGAGCAAGCAGAAATCGACTTTTGTACATGTATTGAGATGTTTCCCTCCATGTTTTCCACGTTTGCTATTTATTCTTCCTGTTGATAGTTTCCGCTAACCAATTCCTACATTTTTTTCCTATTTTTTGTACAATTACATATTCTGAAGTTCCAAAACTGCCTATTCTTAGATGGAAAGCATGAGAGTAACCTAAGTTAGGTGGTACATATTTTTGATTGCATTATTATAATGGTTAACTTATTTTATTTGTAATTTCTAGCATTTTATTTGTTGAATTCAGTTCAGTAGCTAATTCCATGAACATTTGTGTCACTGGATCCTGATGAATATATACGAATTTATTTAGGATTCAAACTCTACATAGCTGGATACATTTCAGGTAAATTCCTTTCAGTTGTGTAATTCACAAATGATTCGCCTTTTTGAAATAAAAAAGAATATATTAGACGAGCATTACTTTTTTAAATGATTTCAAATTGATATATTTGCTCATAACATCGTCTTCTTTGACTGCTGCCTTTCGATTTATTTAGTCTTTATAGCTGCAATCATTTAAACGGTAAGAAAATAATTTTTTGTACATAAATTTGCAATATAATAAGTTAAGCGATAATACATTTTCTGTATGCAATTCTGCTTTTGGAGAGTTTTGGGGACTGATGTACTGATGAGAGAGGAAAAAGGAGTAAATTAAAGGGCAAATTTTGTAAATGTACAAAAAGGATTCAAAATTACTCAAATGCTCCTAATAAAAACGACCACCCTCTCCCTTTTTAAACTTCTTAATTACACAAAATATGTTCTATATAAGTCCAGATTTCTCTTTAATAATCACGTGACTCCTATACCAATCAGAATTGATTTGAATTGAAAGGGGATTTGTATTAGAATGGATTTGGAGTGTATTACTAATTTTTGCTAAAGTTTCTGCAATTGTAGAAGTTAAACTTTGTTTTCTTTCTAAAATTGTTTCAGTACATCTGGTAAATAACTGGTAATATGCTAGTATTTAGTAGAAATTGATGTTATCTTGATCAACTTATGAAGCTATTACATTGGATTTGATCTTCTTGTTTGTATTTCAACAAAGAAGTACAAGAATGATGTGTGTTTTATTTGATTTTTAACCGATACATGCATATTTGGTAACAGCCTGACATGAATGAGGTTGTGTTGAAAAATTGATCATATACCAGATTCCTACCAGCTATATACCAATTTGTACAATGGTAAGATTTTTTCAATCAGAATGACTTGAAATCAAATATTCACTTGACAAAATCTGTACTAGATAAGTTGTAAGGCATTGATAATTGTTTTCGACAATGTAATGATGCTTTGTTGCTATTGGACTATGTTTGAAAAATCCGATTATAACAAGATACGAGTTACTAACCAGATTATTACAAAATACAGAAAATCACAAGCTAATACAAGTTAGATACCAGTTTCTAACAAGATGGAAAAAATTACAAGCTAATACTAGTTAAATACTAGTTTCCTACCAGATTCTAACAAAATGCAGAAAACTACAAGCTGATACCAGTTACCTACTAGTTTTTAACAAGATGTAGAATACAACAAGCAAATACCAGTTAGGTACCAATTACCTACCAGATTCTAACAAGATGCAAAAAACTACAAGCTAACACTAGTTAAATGTCAATTACCTACCAGATGCTAACAAAATGTAAAAATTACAAGCTAATATCAGTTAATTACCAGATTCTAACAAAATGCAGAAAACTACAAGTTAATATCAGTTACCTACTAGATTCTAACGGTTATGATTTTTGTCCTAAATAAGTTCAAATGCATTTTATAATTGTTTTATGTCATGTAAGGAAGGTTTTTTTTTTATGTTAGATAAGGTTTTGGAATACGAATTTGACATTTTAGTCTATATTCTGAATATATGGTAAACTGTTGGTAGAATGTTGATTTTTTTTCCAATTCTCATATTTACATGTGATCTCACTTGCTTGGTTAGGTTCGACGACATAGGAAGAAGTTGATATGATTTGTGATGGATGAAGAATAGAATGACATTCACCTTGAAAGAGAGCATTGTTCTTATAATCTAGCTATTGTACAACATTTGCAAGATGAACATTCCGTCTTGCTACAAATTCAAATAGAAACTTGTTGTCAATCACTTTAAAATCATTATAAATTATATTTTTTCCATGTCAATACTAGACTGCTACCAGGTTCCTACTAGATTGAACCTTTAAATAAATTGCTTTCATTTTCACAAGATTTGTAGGTCTTTTACTATTCCAACCATACAAAAATAGCTGCAAAATTGCTTCCAATTGATTTTTAAATAATAAAATTTTTTATATACAACAATTGTATTCTAGTAAAAAGTTCAAACACACATCAAAATCCGATCGATTACATGCAAAAAATTTCATTTCGAAAGGGAACCATGACTATCAAACATTTCAATAAGTGTTCTGAACAAGTCATCCTCACTCTCTGTATTGTTTGCTAATTTTTACTCGCCATGCTTGTATAAACTGTAAGCGAGCCTCCTTTGTTGATGGATATCAAAATTTTGAGGCATCTACTTCCCCTCAATCTCAAACTCAATATAGCTCAAAAAGTAAACACCGTAATAGCTGAAAATTTTAATGTAAAGAAGATTAAGTTAGCGTGCATTTGAGATCGGAAAAACATAAATAGATTAGTTCATTTTAGAGATTACAATGGATTAATACTATATTTTTAACAGTTTGAGGCCTTAACAACCTAAATATCAGATTCCTACCAGTTCACTACTAGATTAATATATTAAAACAATTACAATAGATATAAACTAGATTTTTTAAAAGATTGAGGCTTCAACAACCTAAAAATTAGATTTTCACCAGTTGACTACCAGATAAGTTCATTTTAGTAATTACAATAAATAAATACAAGATTTTTAAAAGTTTGAGACTTCAACAACCTAAAAACTAGGTTCCTACCAGTTAGCTACTAGATTAGTTCATTTTAATGTTTACAAAAACTTTAAAATAGTTTATTAAAAATACTAGAGGATACAACAACATAAAAACTAGTTCACTACCAGTTAACTACTAGGTTCCTACTAGTTAACTACTAGATTACTTCAATTTAAGAAATACAATGGATAATTCTACATGTTTAATAATTTGAGATTTCAACAACCTAAAAACTAGATTCCTATTAGTTAACTACTAGATTAGTTCATTATTGTGATTAAAAATACATAAAGCAGGTTTTAAAAAAGATAAAGGCAATAAAAAACTTAAATACTAGAACACTATTAGTTAACTACTAAACCTTTACAAGAAAATGATAAGATTAAATACAAGACCATTTCATTTTTGTGATTACCAAAAAAAGTTAGGCACCTCTGGTAGTAATCTAGTATAATGCTGGTATTCAACAATAATTGTTACTATTATAAGAAATTGTTAATTTATTAAGTTCCAACCAGCCCTCTACCAATTGAAGTTGAAATGTCAAATATTAATGTAACAAATTCTAAACTAGATAAGTTAACAAAAACTACAAGCAAATACTAGTAAATACCAGTTACCTACCAGATTATAACAAAATGCAAAAAATTACATGCTAATACTAGTTAGATACTAGTTACCTACCAGATTCTAACAAGATATAGAAAATCACAAGCTAATACTAGTTAGATACCAATTACCTACCAGTTCTGTTCATTTGGTAGTAATTTAGTATAATGTTGGTATTTAACAATTGTTACTATTTAAAGAAATTGTTAATATATCAGGTTCCTACCAACCGTCTACCAGTTGGAGGTGAAATGCCAAACTAGATAAGTTAACAAAGTCAAATATTCACTGCTAATTTTTCCTCTTACTTGACAAATTTATCCTAAGTAAGTTTTAAAGCATTTATAAATGATTTACTTGGCACAATTTATGATCATTTGAATTCAATTATAAACTCTAAATGGTGATAATGGTTTCATTTTGAAAAATGTTTAGAATATTAGGTTCCTACCAGATTTCTACCAGTTTAAACACTGCCTACTTTTTTCTGAATTATAATAACTTGAAAATAACAAAAAAATTACCAAAAAAATTACAAAGCTCCTAAACTAGGTTCCTACAAGATCTCTACCAGATATATACCAGACTGGATATGGTTTTTGTGAGCACGAGATTTTACTTCCGACTTGCGAGTTCGATGATGAAGTTGTAATTTTTTCCCTTTTTAGCTTTTTTACATTTTGCAGGATCCCGAAATCGTTTGGAAATCATCTGCCTTGTTTCTTTAGGCTTCTTCTTCCTTAAAAAGCCCAAGTAAAAAAGAAAAGCCCAGCCTGGCCATGTAATGTTGTTAACGACATCGCAATGTCGTTAACGACATTGCCTAATGTCGTTAACGACTATGAGCAGACAACGTTTAGCCCACGCGGTGGCCGCGAGGCGCCGGTCCCGTGAGATGGGGAGTGGGGGTTTTCCCAATTGGAAAAAAGTGGATTTAAGTTTATAAAAAGGAACTTGTTCGTGTAAGAAGTTTAATAGACTGGAGATCAGAACTTCTAGCTTATGGTACTCAGAGTCACCACCCGGATCAGCTCTTCCGGGAAAATTTGGTATAGCTTAGATCTGTTAATCCTAAGCGATACCATGGTTCAGAGATTAGGGTCCGGGATGAGTTACTTACTTCGTCGTTATTTGAGTTAACATTTTTCCCATTTGGAAACCACACTTATGATACTTCGATTCAATCTAGATGTTTTCGGCTTATGTTTTTGGTTATTTAGCGAGCATGTAGAAAGCAGTAAATAAAGTGCGAGAAAGTAAACACGCATGAAAGTAAATGCGCCTAATCTACGAGATTAATTACATATTGGGATGGGGGATTTACAAATCACCTAAATGCAATATTACATTTGATAAATACGATACTCGAAGGAAATTAAACCCTAACATACATCTATCCTAAACTACCTGCATCCACAAAGGTTAGCACTGGGGATATTCCACCACACAAATATGTACCAAGTGTACCACGTATGCTCGATTGGGATTTTGGCAAGACCCGTGTGGTCGAGGTAAAAACAACGGAGAGTTTGAAGTTCTTATTCCATGAAAATTGTTCATTTTTATTTTCAACTATGTTGGTCATTTTTACAAGTGAAAATGTCGCATGTTATATTGTTGTGTCGGTTATCCAGGAACTTGAGTTCCCTTTGTGTGGGTGACCTAAAACAACATTTAGAAATATAAATCTAGGCCAAACATGCATAACATAGCCATCATTTGGGTTGACAACGGTAACGATGTCATCCATATCGTTACTGACTTCCCTATGAAGGGTGATATCGATATGAATGGCCCGAAGCACTTCCATTGCTACTCCAAACTTTAATCAACATATTAATACATTAATAAATCATTTATAAATCCTAAATAATTACAATTTAAAGGTTTGTTACCCCCAATGATGCATTTCCAAACTTAGAAGGGTCTCAACGAGTCGTTCCGGGCTTAAATGATTCAAAACGGAGCAAAACGAAACGAAACTGTTCCAAAGGCAATGTCGTTAATGACATTGCAATATCGTTAATGATATGGGGTAATGTCATTAACGACATCAAAGTTCCAGACCTACAGAACACACACAGAAACAACAGAAAATAGCAAAATGAAAATTTGAAACTTCAAATGATCATAACTTTTGCTATACTTAACCGATTTAGATGATCATTATTAGGAAAGCTCAAAATGTGTAGAATATGTTTATGTAAGCAAAATACTCAAAAATATTTGAAATCATACTGAAATTCCAAGAAAACAGTTTGGTGTGGAAAAAACGAAAATAACCGAAAAGAAAATTAAACTTAAAAAAGGAAAGCATATAAATGTAAGCACAAACTCTAGGAACTTGGAGGCTTACCCTGTAGTCATTAATCCACTTTCTTTAAGGTTCTTGAAGTCCTCCGAGAAGTTCTCCCTGTTTCTTTTTGGTTGGATTTGGTTATTGGTTGGTGATTTACCGAAAATCTTTAGAAGGGATCTATTCCTTGTTAAAGTAGATGTTTCAGAAGGTGTGGTAACATTCAAGTGAGTGATAAAGATGTTATAGACTCTCCATCCAAGTCTAAACCTCAAGCATCGCCTAAGTGATCTCTAAACCTCAAGCTTGCTTAAATGATCTCTACACCTCAAGCTTTTCTTAGAGGATGAACTAAACCTCAAATTTTCTTAAGAGATGAACAAGTGGACCCTTGTGATCCAAGTTCATGCCCTTTTCATGAACTTAATCTAACTAACCCGAAATCTCAAGTGTTGGTGATCAAAGTTTGGTGTTTTGCTCAAGAACACTAAAGAACACATGAAGAAATTCTCCCTAATTCTTTCTAGATCATTTTCACTCTTTCTTGCCAATGTTTGTGATAGAAATTTAGTCCTCCTCTCTTTGAAACATTCAGCCCTCTCTTTATAGAGCTCTCTTCAATCTAAAGTCAACTCCTTTTTAGCCTTAGGCCATGCTTTAGCCTTTGCTTTTCAACTGTTTACAAGATCCCATGTGAAGATTTGATGTAAAAGGTCTTAGGCAAGGTGTGGAGAGTGGATTTACAGTGATTATGTCCGAGCATGTGGGCAAAAGTCACAATTTTAGCTGAAAATTGCAGAAAATGTAATTTTAGTTCTACTGAAAAGTCAATGTCGTTAACGACATTGTGATATCGTTAACGAATTTGCGATGTCGTTAACGACATTGCGATGTAGTTAACGACATTGCTTCTTTGCCTTGGGCTTTTTATGCTGAAATTGCTTAAAAAAGGGTTAAGGTTCAAAGAAACAAAGCAAGCTTCCTCTAGATGAATTCAAGACCCTGTAAAAAGTGAAAAACTAGCAAGAAAAAAATAAATTACAGCTTCATCATCGATCTCGCGAGTCGCGATCGAAATCCCGTGCTCACAACGACATAATAGCAGTAGCAAAACCAAAATTGCACTTTCTTTAGTTTTTAGCCAAAAAAGAAAATCTTTGCCAACATGCTCGGATTTTTCTTCTGAGATATCACCTGCCACACCTTACCTAGGACTTGTCAATCCAACATTTGCATTTGGATTGAGGAAAAGTTGAAAAAGCAAAAGAGTAAAGTATGGTCTAGCTATCCTAAGTTGACTTTGGATTGAAGGGGGCTCTCTTTAAGATGAGAGTTGAGTTCCAGAGCAGAAGGGAGCTCATATTTTCATGCAAAAAGGCAGAAGAAAATTGAGCTCAAAGGTTAAAAGTAAGAGTTTGAATGGTTTTTTGTTTTTAAAGTGTTCTTAAGTCATTTAAGTGTTTTGGTAACTAAGAAAGCTTCTTGTAACTTGTTTTCACTTATATTTCTGGAACTTGAGTGTGTAAGTTCATGGATAGGGCATGAACTTGGGATATCTTGGGTTATTTAGGCAAGTTTGAGGATTAGTTACATTTTCAGAAAGTTGGAGTTGTTTAGGAATCTAAGCAAATTTTGAGGTTTAGAGTTTCCTTAGGCCACCCATTCTGAGTTCTAAGTCAATATAACTTGGTTTAAGTGTCCTTAACAAGAGTCATTGTCCATTCGTAACACTTGTTAGTTTTTTTTCATCTTTAGCCAATCTTATAAGTTTTAAACCTTTTAAAGTCTAAACTTGAAAGAAGAAGGATTTCCACTTCCTTTCTTCTTCTTAACAAGACTTATATTCAGGGAGTTTAACTTCCATTAAAGAGTAACACTTACTCTACTTTTTTCCCAAAAAACCGCAAACCGAACCAAAGAAACAAGGACTTTCCGGGGATTTTCATGGACTGAGCGAAGTGGATTCATGGCAACGGAATAATCCTTTGAGTTCCTAGAGTCGTGTCTCACTTGTTTGTATCATATGTTTGTGCTTGATAGTTGAAAATGGAAAAAATGTAAAAAAAATAGAAAACTGCAATATTCTGCCTCTGTAAAGTCGTTAACGGCATTGCGATGCCTTTAACGGCATCGCAATACCGTTAATGACATAACTGATGTCGTTAACGGCATCAGTGATGCCATTAATGACATCAGTTTTCAGGAAGAATACAGGCAAAATGTTCATAAAATTTCCAGATTTCTATTTATGTTCAAGAGGGTCAGTGGTGACCATTCAGGCTTAAAACCTGAGTTTTTAAGTAATATAATGCGTATGTGTGAAAATTTTAAGAACCCAAGATCATTCCGAAGGGTGTTCGGATGGTTGATGTCAATTCCCCTTTGCCAGGATATTATTTTATCAACTTTAACGATCTCCTCTTCGGAACGGTTTTAATAACGCCATCATTTATGTTTTCGGACTTAGATTTATTTTCTATCAATATCATTATGAAGTGTATTAGGAAACCCCGACGAAGGGAACCGAAGTCCCCAGATAACCGACCTGACAAATATCCATGTGGCATTTTCACCAAAAAATGATTAAATAACTTATGTGTATAAAATGGACCCTTTTTTACGGAAAAAGAAATTCTAAACTCATCGACGTTTTAAATTAGACTGCCCGGGTCTCGTAAAGAAATCAAGATGAACATATTTGCAACTACTTGTGATGTGCCGTATTTGTGCAAAACTTTGTGGATGCAGGTAGTTTAAGATAGATGTATGTTCAGATTTAATTTCCTTCGGGTATCGCTTTTTATTTCAAAATCAAATGTAACATTTGTTAGATATCGATGTATTTTAGGTGATTGTATCCCTTAGATTTCGATGTATTTAGGTAATTTGTAAAACCCCCAACCCAATGATGTAATTAATTCCCCATAGACTAGGCGTATTTAAATTTCCTACGTGTTTACTTTCTGCAATTTACTTGCCTTATTATGCATGTGTGATAAACTATAACATAAACCAAAAATATCTAATTTAGTTCGAATATTATAAACATGGTTTCTATCAAGTATAATTTAACTCAAATGACGACGAAATAGGTAACACATCCGACGAATCTTTGTTTTATGGTACAGATTAGGCAAACGGATCTAAGCTGTACCAAATTTTCTCGGAAGAGCTGATTCGGGTGGCGACTCTGTAACATAGACTAGAGATTTAGGTCTCGAGTCTTTTAAGCTTGGATTTCTTGAAGCAATGATTTCCAACACATTTTTTAGAAATCAACTTCTAAACTTCTTTTCGAAAACCCCACGCCCCATCCTTTAGGGGCCGACACCTCGCAGCGACCGCACAAGTCGAACGTCTACCGCTCACAGTTTAAAAAACTAGATAACTACCATAGAGATACTAAATAGATACCAGATATTGACTTAAGACATATCAGTACCAGATATATACTAGATATATAAACATAGTAAGATTGATTATATGTCAAACCAAAAAACAAAAAAAAAACAATTACAATTTGAAAAATGAAAAGATTACCTCAAGTTTGGGTCCTTCGATGATTTCTTTTGAAGGATTCTCCTTCGAAACGCTTGAAGCAGACTTCATAAAAGGTTTTGCTACCTTCCGGGCCTTCTTAGGAATGACCGGACTCTTGTTTTGAGAAGAAGCTCTTTTAGGTGCCATAACTATCAGAAATGGGAATAAAAATAGAGAAAAGAATGAAGGAATGTGGTGAAAATTCGATTAGTTCATAGTTAGATTAGGTTTTCAAATCCGAATTTGACATTTTAGTCCATATTCTGAATATCTGGTAAACTGCTGGTAGAATGTTGGTTTTTTTTCCAATTCTCATCTTTAAATGTGATCTCACTTGCTTGGTTAGGTTCCACAACAGAGGAAGAAGATGATATGATTTGTGATGGATGAAGAGCAGAATGACATTCACCTTGAAAGAGAGCATTGTTCTTATAATCTAGCCATTGTACAACATTTGCAAGATGAACATTCCGTCTTGCAATCTTTGTAGATCAAATTATACAAATTCAAATAGAAGCTTGTTGTCATAAATTATATTTTTTCCATGTCAATACTAGACCGCTACCAGGTTCCTATTAGATTGAACCTATAAATACATTGCTTTCATTTTCACAAGATTTGTAGGTCTTTTACTATTCAAACCATACAAAAATAGCTACGAAATTACTTCCAATTGATTTTTAAATAACAAAATTTTTTAAATACAACAACTATATTCTAGTAAAAGTTCAAACAAACATCAAAATCCGATCAATTACATGCAAAAAATGTTCATTTCGGAAGGGAACTATGACTATCAAACATTTCAATAAGTGTTCTGAACATGTCATCCGCACTCTCTGTATTGTTTACTAAATTTTACTCGCCATGCTTGTATAAACTGTAAGCGAGCCTCCTTCTTTGTTGATGAATATCAAAATTTTGAGACATCTTCTTCCCTCAATCTCAAACTCAATAGAGCTCAAAACGTAAACACTATAATCGTTGAAAATTTTAATACAAAGAAGATTAAGTTAGCATGCATTTGAGATAGGAAAAACACAAATAGATTAGTTGATTTTAGTGATTACAATGGATTAATACTATATTTTTAACAGTTTGAGGCCAGAACAACCTAAATACCAGATTCCTACCAATTAACTACTAGATTAATATATTAAAACAATTATAAAGGATATAAACTAGATTTTTAAAAGATTGAGGCTTCAACAACCTAAAAACTAGATTCCCACCAGTTGACTACCAGATAAGTTCATTTTAGTAATTACAATAAATAAATACAAGATTTTTAAAAATTTGAGGCTTCAACAACCTAAAAACTAGGTTCCTACAAGTTAACTACTAGATTAGTTCATTTTAATGTTTACAAAAACTTTAAAATAGTTTATTAAAATATTAGGGTATACAACATAAAAACTAGTTCACTACCAATTAACTACTAGGTTCCTCTGGTTAACTACTAGATTACTTCAATTTAAGAAATACAATGGATAATTCTACATGTTTAATAATTTGAGGTTTCAACAACCTAAAAACTAGATTCCTATTAGTTAACTACTAGATTAGTTCATTATTGTGATTAAAATACATAAGCAGTTTTTAAAACGATTGAGGTAATCAAAACCTTAAATACTAGAACACTATTAGTTAACTACTAGATCTTTACAAGAAATTGATAAGATAGAATACTAGACCATTTCATTTTTGTGATTACCAAAAAAAGTTTTGCACGTCTTGTAGTAATCTAGTATAATGCTGGTATTCAACAGTAATTGTTACTATTTTAAGAAATTGTTAATATACTAGGTTCCAACTAGCAGCCCTCTACCAGTTGAAGTTGAAATGCCAAATATTAACTTAACAAAGTCTAAACTAGATAAGTTAACAAAAACTACAAGCTAATACTAATAAATACCAGCTACCTACTAGATTATAACAAAATGCAAAAAACTACATGCTAATACTAGTTAGATACAAGTTATGTACCAGATTCTAACAAGATATAGAAAATTACAAGCTAATACTAGTTAGATACCAGTTACCTACCAGTTCTGCACATTTGGTAGTAATAATTTAGTATAATGTTGGTATTTAGCAATAATTGTTACTATTTAAAGAAATTGTAAATATATCAGGTTCCTACTAGCCCTCTACCAGTTGGAGGTGAAATGCCAAACTAGATAAGTTAACAAAATCAAATATTCACTGCTAATTTTTCCTCTTACTTGACAAAAGTTGTCCTACGTAAGTTCTAAAGCATTTATAATTGATTTACTTGGCACAATTTATGTTCATTTGAATTCAATTATAAACTCTAAATGGTGATAATGGTTTCAGTTTTGAAAAATGTTTAGAATAGTAGGTTCCTACCAGATTTCTATCAGTTTAAACATTGCACTTTTTTCCGAATTATAATAACTTGAAAACAACAAAAAAATTACCAGAATAATTACAAAGCTCCTAAACTAGGTTCTTACAAGATCTCTACTAGATATATACCAGACTGGATATGGTTTCAAAAATAAGATAACTACTATACAGATACCGGATATCTACCAAATGGATACCAGATATTCACTTAAGACATATCAGTACCAGATGTATACTAGATCTATAAACATAGATAGATCATATTTCAAATCAAAAAACAAAAAAAAACAAACAATTATAGTTTGAAAAATGAAAAGAATACCTCAAGTTCGGGTCTTTCGATGGTCTCTTTTGAAGGATTCTCCTTCGAAATGCTTGAAGCAGACTTCATAGAAGGTTTTGCTACCTTCCTAGCCTTCTTAGGAACGACCGGACTCTTGTTTTGAGAAGAAGCTCTTTTAGGTGCCATAACTATCAGAAATAGGAACAAAAATGGAGGAAAAAATATGAAGTAATGTGGTGAAAATTTGATTAGGAGAAGATTCAAAGGCGTAAACAACAAACAGTAAAGAATATAATGAAGAACGAGTTGTTGAGAGGAGGTTAAAGCTTGAAATCGCAACGTAGAGAACCGAAATTTGAAAAATTGCAAGAACAAAACACTTTGAAAGAGAAGAAGCAATTGTAGTTAAGGGATGTGAAACGGTAAAGGAGAAACACTAAAGGAACGTACAGAATAGAGAAGGAAGAAAGGAATGTACAAAAATTAATTAAGGAAAAGTTTTGAACCAAGTTATGGTGAAAACTTGGACCGAAATTGATATGGAAAAACTAGTCATAATTGACAAATTTTTTAAATTAAAAGAGAAATAACGATAATTCTTCGGGTGTTAAACAAAAATAAAATTAATTGGATTATCATTACTTTAAGAAATAAATTAAATTTCTTGTATGTTTATATGACAACTAAAACTAGTAAATTGAATTGATCATTACTGAAATATTAAACTTGGTAATAAATATCACTACCAAGGTACACATACCTGTACTACATTCATACCCGTACCGGAAGTAATGGGTGTTAAAACTACTTGCCGTGCAGGTTAGGTCGGGTTTAGTCGGGCTTTGCATAAAAAACATCAACCCAAGTACAAATTAGGTCCATACTTTAAAACTTCTAGTTCTGTCTGGGCTTTGATCGTTATAAGGTCATTTACAAGTCCAGTTTACAGCACATACTAATTTTTTATTTAAAAATTTTTATTGACTACTTTTCAAAAAAAAAAATTTATTGTCTATATATATATATATATGGAATGAGAAATAATGTATATAATTACATATAAATCTTATGTAAAATTAAATTTCTATTAAAGTATTCAATTTTTTTGTATAAATTATTGTATTTAGATTAAAAAACTCAATAGCTCAAAATATAAAGATTCAAAGTAATTATTAAACATAATACATACATACATACATACATACATCAAATCTAATCCAATAGAATAGTGGATTTCAACGGGTTTGGGCTCGCACCATAATTTTTTAAAAAATGTGTGTCGTAACTGAACTTATAAATGCAAACTCAACTTTCTCTACCAAATGTGTCATTGGATCACTCAAGTTTTCTTATTCCGCCTACCATCCTTTTGAACTTAGAAAAGATTTTCATAACCCCTCATCTTGATAAGATGTGTCAACTTTTTTATTATAAAAAGAAATCAGGACACATTTTTGAGAAGTGAAATAAATAAAAACTAACTATGTTTAAGGAGCAAATTGATGCACTACTTAAAGTTCAAGGAATCATGAGAACTTTTCAAAGTTCAGATCAACAGTAGTCGAAATAAGACAACTCCAAGGATATGGTAATGAATTCATTTAGCCTTTCACCAATGGAGATGTGTAGAGAAACATGAGGCATGGCTCCATCGCAACAACAAAATTTGCAAGCCCTAAAACAACAGTGATTATAACCAAATATGGCAATGACTACAAAATACAGATAATTTACACATCCTGATATTCCGCTTTGAAATACCGCAACACACCACATGAAAAAAATATATATATGTATATGTATATTTGAAAACAGTGTGACAGTTGAGCTACACAAAAGATAAATAAGTAATAGATGATCCATGTGTTACCAAGAAAATTCAGACTCCTTTCTTTTCTCTTGTTCTTAACAAACTAAATCAACTGGTGAAAAATTTTTACAGGGACTGCTGAATAGCAGTACCGTTTCCATTGCCAGCAGTATCAGCCATTCTGGGGTCTTGTTCAGCCCAGGAATCAGTATATGGAGGAGTATCAGTATCAGTACCAGTTCCATTTCCATCTCCAGAATTAGCCATTCTACTCTCTTCTTCAGCCCAGGAGTCATTGCTGTATGGAGTATTCTCGTCATCTGATGGCGTTGGTTGTATTGGATGGTCAAATTTACAGGCAGGTCCATATTTGCAGATACCATAGCTGCTGTAGTATGAGCAAACACTTTTACCCTGTATTTGAAAGCCAAATATTGGTCAAGAAAGACAGATTTGAAAATCGAAAATCTATCTAGTGTAGTTTTATAAAGTGAGAAGCAGGAAGTGAAACATTATACATGCTAAAGCTAACTACTTGAATAAATTCAGACATCTCATGTATAAAACCCGAAATATTATCAAGCGTTCAATAATTTCAAATCATATCCTGACATGTTGTTCATCAAGTTTCTTGACAGAGCGCGAAGCAAAACTAATTGACATCATGTAGAAAAAAAAATAATATTGGAGCACTTTGCTGATGACGTTACACTCCTCATGCTGTTGATGTCATCCTATACTGTATAAATGGGGAGAATGGTAATTTTACAAGTAATGTTAGGAGTTATTGAGAATCCTTCTAAAAATATAAGTAGATGATGAGGAAGAAATGTACTTACAGGTCTTAGAGGTAGGCCTTTGTCACTTAAGATGCAAGGAGGTGACCTTGAGTTATGATTCTTTGGATGATGATATTTGCAGTTAAACTTAAACTTGCAATCCCCGGTTTTCATGTAGAAAGTGCACTCTGGTTGGCCGGGTCGTTCTGGGAATTCTTCGAATGACATCTTCTGCTGATGTGGATAGGCATTGGCATCGCTAGCAGGGCTTCTGAGATATTGTGGAGGCGGATGCATATTCCTTTCAGGTGGATAAACAGGAGCCTTGAAAAAAAAATGACACAATAGGTCAGAGAGCGATTTTGATAAATTATAAATAAATAATATATGGTCTTCGATCGCAAAATCGGCTCAATCATCAAGTGTGAAGACAAAATAAAATCTGAGGATAAAGATAAAGCGCCTTGTATATAGAAATACACTTGTTCTTTACTCATACAGTTGACATATGTAGGCCCTGTTCTTTTCAACTTATCTTCTATTCAGTCAGTTCGGTATTGTATAGTTTTAAATTCACACTGAAATAAGTAGAGTTCGTTTCAGTACATCTACTTATAAGTTGAAAAGAACATAGCCTTATCCTTGTACACTGCTTTTGACTAACAAATATGCCTTCAATTCTAATGTTGTTCCCATGGCCTCTCACACTTTCCACAATTAACTCTTGCCAAAGTTAAATTTCCAGCATTTGCTGGACTTATTACATCAAGAATAATGCAGAAAAGCAGTTCTACCATGCCATTGCCTAGGTAGCACAGAATCAGACACCGGGAAATGCCATTTCTAAAAAAAATTATATGCTAGTGAAAACGAGTCAAGTTTCAGTTTCCAAACCGGCATGAAACATGGAAATGCCGATGTCTAGGAGGTTCCAAGCTACCTAGGTCATTACAACAAAGTATGTACGCATGAACAAGCACAATAAATTCCTATTGGTCCAGAGATGTTTGAATAGATTTGTAAACGAACAAAGAACAGAAAATCGCTAGACATTTGAAAAAATTTACACGAGGACAACAAATTCCTGTGATATGCGAATGGAGATAATAAACTTTGGTGGAAGTATTCAGTACTTTCAATTTCTTAAATATCATAGATGCTCACTTTAGGCTTATACCGTAATCACCACACAGTAAATATGCTCACTGTTTGATTATACTCTAATCACCACACATTATAAATTCATCCTACATTTAACTGAAAAATCGGAGGAAATAAAAATAATGCATAGTTTAACTGCTTTAAGAAAACTCCACTCAAATGCAATAGAAGAACAAAACGAGAAAATAAGTACATTAGACATCTTACATACTAACTACAAGTCAGAAAAAAAAAATGCATTTAAGAAATTCTATTCATCCGAGACAACAAGTAGGAAAATGTTAGGGAGGAAGATGATGGACCTGATATCCATTCCATTCTGCCAATTGTGAAGGAGCCCCTTGTGTGGGTGGATACATAATTGGCATAAAAGGAGTCTCATTTAACCCTCTTGGAGAGGACCATGATGTTACATTTGATTGTGACGATCCCAGTAAAGGAGCAGAGCTGCCATTGCAGAGTGCTGAAGACAGATCACTTCCTCCGACAGCAGTAGGATCCGGATGATTAAACCGGCAATTAGCTCCGTATTTGCAGGAGCCATTGCGCATATAATATGGGCACTCTCTCCCTCCCTGCCATTATTGAGACATGTTAAAAGATTCTTTCATCCATTTTACAAATAAGAGAAGATTATAAATGAGGAAAATAAATATATCAAAAACTTCAAACATTAGCAATAGAGATTAGCATACCGGCCTAATTGGAAGACCCAGGAAGTTAAGGTCTGAAGCTGGGAAAATTGTTGCTTTAGGAGGAAAAGCAGGAGATCTTGCTTTTGAGTGAATGTACCTGCAATCCTTTCCATACTTGCAGCCTCCTGTCCTCAAGTAATACTGCACCAAACTCAAGAAAGAAAAATTGAAGATGCGGCAGAAATTGAATAGCATGAATACTCAGATGTAATAGACCCAAAAAAACAGATAAATTATGGAATTCACTTCAAACAGCATGTTGCGAAAATATTCATCAAATTCTTTTTTTAAAAAAAATCATGTCTAATATAATAAGGGTTTGATTAGATATCCAATGCCTGAACCCAAGGTAAAACTGAAACTGTTAAGCATGAAGAGCTTTTAAGCAGATCAAAAGACAGGAAAAAGCTTATACTGGCTAAAGTGATTTAACAACGCACTGAGAAGACTTAACAATCAATGATTGGTTAGATGTAAATGAATATATTCCACAACAGAAGACAGTGTGTATAACATGCTAAAGGGCATAACATAAGTTGCTTATATTCTAAAAGATGAAGTACAGTGAATTTTACCTTGCATTCTGTCTGGTTTGGCCTCTCTATCTGGTTTTGCCTCTCCATTCCTTCTTCCCATTCCTTCACCCTCTCTTTTGAACCCTAGAAAATGAGAAAAATAGAGGACAAAGATTAAAGTTCAGGCAAACTTCCATCCTGAAATAGATCCAACAATGAAACGTACAACAACAGGAAACTTAAATGGATCAAATAAGAAGACCTAAACTTAAGATGCCTTGTAAAATAACAAATGTACTAATATAATTGACTATATACACAAAACCCAACTGCACAACCAATAGATTATAGAGCCCCAGAATTACTTTCATCAAGAAAATTGGGGTTCACAATACGAACAACAAAAAAATTCCACCCCTTTGTATTAATATGCCTTCCAAATAAAACAATTCCCGCCAAAAATCATATTTACAGCAACATATTGTCATTTATAGCTTAAAACAAAATGCTTTGCCCATACTTTGAGTTAAAACTGGAGTTGAAATATACTCAAATAGGAACAAAAAAATTATTTGCAAAACCTGGTTTTTCCTTCTGACGGGATGATTGAACTTGCAGTTAGATCCAAATTTGCAATTCCCAGTTTTCATGTAGAAGGCACAATCTTCAGCTTCGGGTCTTACAGGATACACATGCCTTCCGTAACCATTACTAATCTCATCCCTATTTTCAACCTCATCACCGAACTTGTCACTGTTGTTTCCTTGATCTTGTTCTTCGCCGTCATTGTTCTCTCCACTGTTAAAGTCGTCCTCTTGATTCCATCCAATCGAATCTTTGTCCTCCTCGTCTTTTTTCACGTTCTTCTCAAGAGCTTCCTCATGTACTTCCTCCTCCACCTTTAAAGGTGGCTCATCCCTGCTTTCGCCTTCTTCCAAATTCAGCTGAGTTTCAAGCACTTCATGGAGCTCAACTGTCTGATCAGATGGGAGAGCTTCCGGATCACCATTGGAAGAGGATTTAGACAATTGAGAGTCTAAATTAGGGTTTGAATCGTTCGAATCTGTAACGCAACTAGATTCTTCAAAGTGCTGCTGCTCCATTAGGGCTCTTTCACATCTCAGCAGGGAAACCCTAATTGCAGAAAGTAGCTGAGCTGAGAGCCTGAGGCAGGGGAGATGATTTGGGAAATTATATAGGTATGAGAAGATTTAAAAATAACATAATTTTTTTTATTATTTTATGAGTTTTTAAATACAATATAATAAAAAAAATTATAGTATTAATACTAAACCAATGTAGTTTTTTTTTTCTGTATTAGTTTTTTCTTATTAAGCATGTGCCTTTTTAGTGGACAAATTAGGACATTTCACATAGTTGATCTTTTAACATCTCATTGAATCCTAATGTTAATTTATTATTTTAGTTAAGTGAATTCTCGTAAAACATATTTTTTTTCTTTAGTTAAAAAATAATGTGTAATTTAGTTTCAAGAACAGATGAAAATTAAAAAATGAGATCAATAATCTACGAGTTCAACTTGGTGACGAACACAAGTATATGCAATTTAATACTAACAAAAGCGAGTTGAAGAGGTTTATAAGTATTGATTAGCTTATAATGCTAGTCACCTTATTATTTAGGTGTGAGTTATGGTGATTTTATTTTTTATAAAGTTAATTTTACTTTGCCTCTTAATACCATTAATTCAATATTCACATAATTGATACAATGATGATAAAATATAAAGTAATGAAGACTTTGTCAAAAACAAAGTCACCGTAAAGTCTTCCTATTGTTTAAGGGGTGGAATACTAAGAAAAATATTGTAATGAATTTTATTGAAGATATAACATCAATAATAGACTTTGTTTCTGTGCCAAGTTTTTTTTTTTTACTAAAAACAGATGGTCCATTGAAACATAAATATAAAGTATAAATGTGCAATAATTATTTGATTAAGACATCTACTTCTAGCTAAGGCATTACAATAAACAATTTAAGTTAGCTAAAAATAATAATCAAAGAAGGGTAAAACTGACTAATTAGCCATGTTACATGACATCACTATCAGTATTTAATGGTAATTAAAGAAAGTGCATAAAATTTCATAAATTCATTCTCAAAAAAAATTCTCTTACACACTTGATCTTGAATAGTGGCTTGAGTTTAAAAAATCAATCTCAAACTTCAATCATAAAAAAAAATTCTAAATTCTGAAAAATAATTTCAAAGTTAACGCCAGAAGCCAAGCAATTGATGAGATTGCAGAGAATGATAAATGGGGCAAAATAAGACCCATAACAAAGAGAGAGTAACAAGGTTCAAATTATGAGTGACAATTACATGGAATTTCTTCTAACACTAGATTAAACCCTAAACCCTAGTCAGTCAAATTTTCAACAACAATTGCATTAGCAATGGAAATCCAGAGATGTTATTTCAAGCTACGTTCTTTTTCACGGAATGGCCAGTCTTCCTTTTGTGGCGACTGAAATCCGACACGAACCTAAACGTCTGAGCACAGCCAGGCTCGGCGCAGACGTAAGGGCGGGCCCCGGTGTGGACCCTGATGTGCTCGGTGCGGGCCCAGGCCCACTTGAACGCCATCTTGCAGCCCTTCCAGGGGCACTTGAGCGGGCGGTCATCGCAGTGCACCCGCCTGTGCTGCACCAGATACTTGTGCGAGAAAAACGTCTTCCCGCACCCTTTGACCGGGCAGATATTCCTCTTGTGAAGCCCCAACTCCTGCTTTGACCCGAAGCCCATGCTGCACCCTTCGATGTCGCACTCGTATTCCACATCCTTGGGCTTTGGTTTCGCGGCGCTTTTCGGTGGCTTCGATGGCCTTTGCCTCAGGCGAGTGCTGGGCCCGCCTTCAGAATGCTTCTCGTTTTTGCCGTTCTTGTGTTTCGGGTTGGCTCGTTTCGCTTCGGGAACGGTTGTCCTCTGTTTGCTTCTCAAATTCATCCTTTGCTGCTTACGAGAACGATCTTCTTCTTCTTCTTCTTCCATTGAATTTTCGGAAACTGAATTTTCCATCTTGATAACTTTAATTTGCTTGCCTCTCGGTATTTTCCTCGAATGCCAACGCAAGCTGTCGTCTGCCACGTCATCCTCCTCCTCTTGTGAGTCGTGTGACATGTTTCCCCTCTCGACGCGTTTCGTTCTAGAAGCTTTCCGAAGTTGCCATCGGCCGTTATCGTCCCGTAAATCATCCGATACATCTCCCCGCTCGAATTTCTTGTCCTTGTTCATTCTAGGAATCCGGAAATGCTTCAGACAAACATCGTCATCGAGAATCGCATCCTCCCTTTCGAAAAGTTTAGTCCTTTTGCTTCTCGGAACCCGTGGCTGACAATGAATATTGCTCTCGAGCAAACAGTCTGAAACCGAGTTTTTCCTCTCAACCAATTTCGCCTTTTTACCTTTAAAAGTCCTCAATGGCCGCCAATCTGAGTTCTCGAGCGAGCCATAAGAAATATCATCCTCCCCGTCAATATATTTCGCTTCACTACCTCCCGAAACCCTAGGAAGAGAACTATATTCCACCGAATCGTTAGAATTCGCATCGTTCTTCTCGTTATAAGCATCTCGTTTTCTTCTGCAAACCCTCCCTAGAAAACTCTGCTCCAGTGAATAATCATCAGAAACCGCATTCTCCCTCTCAAAAAACTTGCTTTTCGTCTTTCGAGAAAATCGATCATCCACCGAATCGTCTGAAACCTCACTTTCCCTTTCACCATTGTTGGCTCGCTTACTTCTAGCTCTAGAAAATCTGTTTCGCTGCTTCTGGGCATAAGAGACATCGCTGTCACTATCCATATATTTCGCCGGTTTTCTTCTAAGCGATCTTCGATTCCTCTGACAAACGTTTTTTTCCAACGAATCATCCGAAGCTTCGTATTTTCCCTCACCATCTCTCCCATCCTTCAAAGAATCGCACGAAACTTCGCTCTGAACATGCTTTCTTTGCTTCCTGCTATAAACTTGAATATCCGGCTGACAAGTAATGCCCTCGTCATCTGCAAAAAGACATTTCACATTTTTTTTCGAGCCACCGATCGTCGTCTTTTTCCTCTTCCTCGCTGATTTTGTTGCGGCCACGGTGGATTTACTATTGCAGATATTTTTCGGTTTTCTTTCAAACTTCTCGTCCGCTATACTCCAACCATTAAAGCTTCGATCTTGTTCGTTTTCATGATCCCGATCCTCGGAATCCCGTTTTAGAAGTAACGGGTGAACTTGATTTGACATCCAAACTTTCCCACACCATCTCCCAACCACCGCTTTTCTCTGCCTGCCGTAAACCTTAAACTTCGAGGGCGAGCCAGCTGGCGATGTGTAACCAAAAGCATTATATATAACAGAATTGAAAGGCATCTGCTTGCTATAGAGGGAAGATCGGCTAAGATTAGCACTATAAAAGATATTAATCCCCATCTTCACAGACCAGTCTCCGATTCCTGATTTTGCTTCCTCGCTGTCAAAAGCTGATTGAATATTAAATTCGTCCTCTTTGGTGGCGTCGCGAAAAGTAATATCATTCCAGGGATATTCGATTCCCAGTTCTTCTGACGCTAATTTCGCCTCAGCTTCTATCTTGGGATACTCTGCAAAAATGTACAGATAAATCATAATGTTCCATTACATGCATGAAAATAAAAAATGAATCCAAAAATTTACAGAAGATTAAATAACACACCTGGATGGCAGAGGAGTAATATATTAACGCCACCTATTTGACAGAGTCGCTGTTCCACTTCTACAGCATGCTCGAGGCAAAAGACATGCATACTAGAAGAATATTCGTCAGATTTTCGGGAAAATGGCGCGTGCTTATCCTCCATTAGTACGACTCTTTTGAATTCAGTATCATGAACAACCAAGGAACGCTGATTTGTATCGCTTCCATCCCTGAAATTGGCAGGTCCAAGCCTATGTTCAGGTTCTACATGGGAATCAACAGCTGACGTAAAAGAATGTAAAGTGTTATTTTCGCCATTAGATGGTTCAGCCATTTCATCCTCGGAGTCGGATGAATTTGCATAATTAGAAGCTAGTAGGCTCAGAGCTGAAGTATCCCCCTGTGTTTTTGTGTTTGAACCCCCTACTTTCTGAGCTGCAATTTGAGAATGAAAAATCAAGCATGTAATATATATTATGTAGTGTTACAGCTATAATAGGTATTTAGAAGGCTGAATACACCAAGGACCCCTTGAACTTGTCCGTGAACACCTATTTACCTCCTGAACATTCAAGAGTTTCAGATAACCCCTTGGCCTTTCGAAAAAACTTTAAATTTGCCCACTTAACTTGCAAAAAGTGAACCAATTTGCCCCCTAAATGCCATGTGTCAGATTTTGGTTTTCACTGACACGTGGCATTAAGAGGGCAAATTGGTTATTTTTTGCAAGTTCAGGGGGTTATTTGGAAATCTTGAAAGTTCAGGGGGCAAATAGGTGTTTAGGGACAAGTTCGGGGGCCCTAATGTATTAGGCCTATCTAGAAAAACTATAAAGGGGAAGATGATAGTGTAAGTAGATAGATAAGAACATACTTAAAAAGGGATTCTGGTCAGGAGTATTTGTGGGGCCACCGGCTAAAGTGAACCGGTCGTTAGTAACTCCAGAACCAACGATCCAGTCATTAAAGAAGCTACAATCAGAAGCCACGAGATATCTGGCAGCCGCTTCTCTTGGTTGAACGATAGCAACGCAATCGAAACTCAAAACCCCACAGGTGGCACATGAAAACAGCGTCTGATCAGACAGCCTCTCAAAATTCCCATTTCCTTCGTTTTCAGCGCTGGATTCCAAACTTTGACTTCTATCGCACTGGGAACCGAACTTTGCTTTCATCGAAAACGGGCCTTTTACTTGGCCGAATCCAAGGCTCCTGTCTGGCACTGTTTCGTAAAGAACTGAACTTTCTGAAGACTTCATGATTCCCTTGTTTCTGCAAAACCCGAGAGAGACAGAAATGTCTGAAGAACATCGAGGAAGAAGCACGACTGATGATCCCTTCCCGAGTTTATGAAGCAGGTCATTGTTGTGAACTATGTTTTCGACAAATGATCGTTTAATTAGAGTATCTCCTTCATCCTTTCGCTTGTTTTTTAGTCTGGAGCTCCGTGGTTTTGTCATAGGTACTCTGCAAAAACAAAATATAGTTAGTTCTCTGTACAACTATCTCTAAAGTTTACAATTTTATTTTGGCTTAATGCATGATTTACCCCTGAACTTGGCCTCAAAAGCCAAATGACCCCTGAACTTCGGTTACCCCCTCAACTTGTAAAGAAGCACCAATTTGCCCCCTAAATGCCACGTGTTGTCACCTTCTAGTTAGTTTAACTTTTCAAATATGTCATTTTTCTCTCTTTACCAGAAGTTGACACGTGGCAATCAAGGGGAAAATTGGTGCGTTTATTACAAATTAAGGCGGCAAATTGGTGAGTTTTTGCAAGTTCAGGGGGTCATTTGGCTTTTGAGGCCAATTTCAGGGGGGCAACTATGCATCAGGCCATTTTTTTTCCATAAAAGCAGAATGAATATAAGTTTAAAGAAAAAACGAACTTGAAAGTTGAAAAGGTATAATATGAGTCTACTTGACAAGCATACCTTGTACATAGCTCAAGAGCGAGATCATAAAGTAACTGGAAATGAGACACCATTGGTGGATGATTAATTGAAGCTCTTCGAATAGCGGCTTCTTTAGCAACCTTTAGCCATTCAGGAGTGGCAATGTTAGCTGCCTCCCCGCAGTTAAACCCTATGTTCAAAATTATGAACATCCACATTAATCAAAAGGAAAAATATCTAAATGAGAAAAAAAAAAAAACTAATTACAAGTTTACTAGAATGAAAAGTAAAGTTTACCGTGACTAAAGCCTGAATGATAGGCTCTTGGGAAAGTGACAACAAACTCTCCAGCATTTTGCACTAACCTGATTCAGATGCAATTCCCAATTTTAGACTGTTATAATATTTGTTTCGAAGTTCAATTCCCAATTTTTATGTTTAATGAAGGGAAGAGAGGTTGTAACTGATTATCAATAGCGATAACCACAATCAATAAGAATTGCATCAAATTACTCTGTTAGATACTTAGCTTTATACACTCGAAAATGAACATTAAAAAAACTCCCCAAGTCTCAGCAGAGTGAAACATAAGCAAGAAAAACTTGAACACGGAATTACAGAGATTGTAAGCGCACCTGCAGCATGGTACTCCCGCACTAACAAATACTTCAGGTGACATAATTGTGGTCTTCTCACCAAGAACAGAAAATGTAACTGACGGAAACCAAATGCAAAAATGCAGATTGGAATTAGTAAATTCAGATTTATTTTTCAGCATAAAATTCACTTCAACCATCATATCTTAGACTCTCTAATACTCAGAATGCAAGCTAAACCATGCATTAATGACACTAAAGCTCTATTCTTTTCAACTTCATCAATTCACTAGCTAATTCAGTTCAGTACTTATATAAGTACTGCATACCTATATACTTACATTGAAATAAGCCCATGTCAAGTCAGTAACCTCCAAATAAGTTGAAACTAACAGAGCCTAAGTTATATTAGTAACTCAAAAACATTCTAAACTCTCTATGATGATACCAATAATCAAATCAACTAGTTGACCTTTACTGGTGCTACAAAATTTGCAACACACAGCTCAGTTTTAGCAGCAGACTACAAAATGAACATGCCTATTAGCATAACCTTAATGAAACAAGCAATTTAGAACTCACCAAGAGGATTAATCTCTCCTCCATATCCATGAACGCGAACGACGTCCTCGAAAGCGACAGCAGCCTCTCTGGGGACGCCATACCAAGTCTTGGGAGCGCCCATATGCAGATAGTTCAAGCTGTGCAAGTCATGGTCCTCCACGTGCCAAGCAAACCAACTGAACATCATAGCAATGTACACCATTGGTGAAGTAACCCCAGGAATCTCCTCCTTCATGAACCTCAGCAATGACCCTTTTGCCCTCGAGACCCCTCTCATGTTCCACTCCGTTTCCCCCACCGTAACCCCTTCTCCCACTTCCTTCCCAGAACTCTTCCTCGGAGAGAAAGCAGAGCCCGGCATGTCATTGGCATACTCAACGGAGAAAGGCTTGTCAACGGTGGCTTTCCAGTAAAGGGTTTCTATCTCCAGAGGGGATAAAGATGCCTTCTTTGAGGATTTCTTGAGGTAGTTTTTCTCGAAGGTCTTGGCTTTAGCTTCGAATTCTTGAAATGTGTAGTCATCCCCGCTCTGCCAAACGGGTTTTTGAACCGGGCGGGGCTTCCTAGGGCAGAACCCGATCTGCTGCTGGCGGGTGGTGAATGTGGGCTGGGATTTGGAAGCAGAACGGGCGGCAAGGGAGCGGTTGAGGTTAGCAAGAGCGGTTTTCTTTGGGGCGGATTGCACAGGTGGCACGATTTTACAGATGCCAAAATTAGCAGCTTCCTTTTCGATCTTGAAAATGTAGGCAATTGGATCTTGGAATTCAGCAAGGGTGGGATGATACTCTGGTGCTAATGGTAGGTTTTTGAGCCACTGAGAAACGTCAGCTGGCTCGGAAACTAACCCACCAGAAGAAGCCATGAAAGCACGGAAACAACAGCAGAAATTGGTGCGAGTAGCTTTGGATTTGAAGGGTGGTTCTTCCTCTTAGCTCATACATAGTCCATAGTTGGACTTGGAAGAGAGAGAAACAGAGGAGATCAGATTCTTTGCTTCATTTCCCTTTTCCTAACCTTTTTATATAAAAATGAATACTTTATACATAAATGGTGAAATGGGTTTGGGGCTTTTGTGATTGTTGTTTTGTATGAATTCAATTTGCTCTGTTTATTACAGAGTGGTGAAAAAATGAAGGGCAGGGGATGGGATTGAAATTGAATTGGTTTCGCTCTGTTTATACTTTATATATTTATAATTTATAAGCATGTGAGTGGGTTTTTATCTAGTTTGGTTTTTCTTTCTTTTTACAACTTTGCCATTATTTTTAATGCTTTTGTGATATCCAAAAATTTGACTTGTGTCTTTTCTTCATTTATCTTTTCTTTTGTTTATCTAATTAAAATAAATCCTTTATAAAAAAAATGAAATCAACTGAATTTGGAGTTGTTAGGTATAATACGTTTCTAATTTACAAAATATACGTGTACTATGTTTTTTTAGAAAATATTTGAACATTCGTTAAAATATCATAACAAGTTTCTTTCTTATTAAAATTTATAACGAGTATTTTTATTTATTAAGTTCTTACATATTAATTTTAATTTTTTTTTACTAATTTAGTATATCTAACCTATCATTATATACAATACATTCCTATCAAAATTATGTATATTTTCTATTGCAATCTTTACACTATCTTACTCTTCATTTGAAAAAAAAATATGTAAAATGTTATTGGTTCCAAATGATGGTAAATGAATTTTATACTGTAGCTTATTGTGTTGTTGAGGGAGTTGACTTATTATAAAAATTAATTCAAAAAGTTTTTAGTAATTAAGTATATATTGTGATTAATAGTATTCAAGCTCAATTCTCTTAATAAGTCCAATGCAAGCTGAATGCAAATTGTGACAAATTGATGCCAAAAGGCTGGTAACACAAGAAAAGAAAAAAGCCACATAGAAGAAAAAAATAAAAATTGTTATATGAGTTCTTTCCGTATTTTGCTTGAGTCATTTTGGAAGAACATTATCGAATTCAATTGGTATGTACTCTATTTATGCAATATAATTAGGAGAGTGACTGTGATTTTGAACATAGCTAAGCACAAGCACAATGTCCATATCCCAAAATGTTGGATCAAACCATAGGTTTATTTTCAATCATTCATCTTAATCATATACTATTTGTTAAGTAAAAGTTAGCGTGTGTTTGTATGAGAAGTTCGAATATGAATAAATGAGAAATGAAATTTCAGGCATATAAGTAAAAGTTAAAAGAATTTGGAGTAAACACTCTCTTTCCAAATCTCATCATTTTCACAAATTCAATCCCACCAAATTGGTGGGATTTGAAGGAAAAACAGTAAATTTTTCATTTTTTAGTTATATTTATCTAATGAATTCAAATTACAAATATATACTTTCTCTTTCGGTACCGAAACATTATCATTCTAAGATTTTAATTAAAATCAATAAACATTTATTAAACTATTAGAATGATTAATTTATCCTTTTACTTTATTATAAAATTTTCTTTCTTGATTACGACTCCCTCCGTTTTTAAAGTAGTTCATTTAATCAAAATATGAACACCTAAAATAATTCATTTTAAAATTTCACGATTATTTTTTATCTTTATTCCATATATACCCTTATTATTTTCATAGAAATAAACACAACTTTTAAAACATCGATGATAGATTAATACTTGCATACCATTATTAATTGTTTTATTATGAAATGTGTAAAAGAACTACCATAAAAAAAAGGGAGGTGGTATCTTATAACTTCATTTAAACTTAATCTCACTGGATAATTATTGTTGAAATTAACATTGAAATTTTAAATGATAAATAAAATGAAAAATGAAATGTTGAGTAAAATGATTTTTTTTTTTTGTTATTTAAAATTTTGATTTTGGACCGTGGTCAAACTAAGTCCACGAGAAAGGCAATAACAATGTAAAATGTCCAAAGTTGCATGTCAAAATGCAAATGGGCTAATGTGTGATGGGATCTTTGGCATCACTACACAATGGGCCATTGAGAGTTTTTAAAGAGGAATTGTAAGGAATATCACAAAATTAAATTTATTAGTAATTATATCCTAAACAGCATTAATTAGAATTTTATCCTTTTTAATTTTACTATTCGTACTTTTACGTGATATATATTGATAATTTTATATTAACATCAGTTATTTAACACCCGTTGATATTATGTAATCTTCACCATCCATCTTGTTTTCATCTTATGGTGGAGATCTAACTACTCAAAGATGAATGGTGAAGATTGTAAAATGTAAATGACTGCCAAACAAGTTAGTGTCAATAAAGAATTGCCGGATATATATAAACATGATTTTCTCCTATTCTTTCTCCTTTAGCTCTCCGATTTGCTTAAAAAATTTTCTTTCTTGATTACGACTCCCTCCGTTTTTAAAGTAGTTCATTTAACCAAAATATGAACACCAAAAATAATCCATTTTAAATTTCTACGATTCTTTTTTATCTTTATTTCATGTATACCCTTATTATTTTCATAAAAATAAACACAATTTTTAAAACATCGATGATAGATTAATACTTGCATACCCTTATTAATTATTTTATCTAAAAATGTGAAATGTGTAAAAGAACTACCATAAAAATGGGAGGTGGTATCTTATAACTTCATTTAAACTTAATCTCACAGGATAATTAGGTAAAAAATGTTAAAATTAACATTGATATTTTGAAATGACAAATAAAATAGAAAATGAAATGTTGAGTAAAATAATAATAGTAGCGAGTATTTTGTTATTTAAAATTTTGACTTTGGACCATGGTCAAACGAAGTCTACAAGAAAGGCAATAACAATATTAAACGTACAAAGTTGCATCTCAAAAAGATTCATGCAAATGGGCTAATGTGTGATTAGATCTTTGGCAACACTACACAATGGGCCATTGAGAGTTTTTAAACGCTTACTTAAATATGAACTCTCTCTATCCTCTCCAGTTATTAC
>CATIWQ010483112.1:0-12135 GCA_949673415.1 Euphorbia schlechtendalii | reverse complement strand
TTTTTCATAGAATTCCACTTTAGATCATTTTACTCCCAAGATTTACCTAGTATCTGTATTTGCATAAAAAACAACTACATACCATGTGAAATCTTTTATATGAAGTATTAAAATGACTTAAACTATGGTGTTTAATGTGTAAAATCATAATGATAATAAGTGTAATTATTCACTTATCACGATTGACTGAACCCACACAACCTGTTGAAGAAGAACCACGGAACCCTTCTCCATCGGCCAAAACTAAAGCAAAAGGGAGGAAATTGGTGAAGAAAATAGCCACCAAACCCACCTCCGTGACTTTTGAACCAATACAGCCTCCATCTTCTAAGTACCGCTCATAAGCCACCCCTGATGAAACCCCACGGACAGAATCAGCCCCTCCCTCACCCGGTTTATAGATTCTTCACTTTGCTTTCAATTTTTTTTACCTTATGCATAAATGGGGGCACTTCTGCCTTAAAGTGTGGGGGAGGGATCTTATTTCTTTCTATCATTTATCTGCTTCACTTATCTGCTGCCTTGTTTTTAAGTAACCTAACAAATCAAAATTTTATTTTTCAAATCAAAGACATGATGAAACTCAGAGGAAAGAATACCAAAGATAGATAGAATTGAGCTAGTATTCGAATTTGATTTCCCTAACCAAATTTCTGATATAGAGAGTCGATTTAAGTAATAAACATCCCAATTAATTACCTTCTGGAAGTCACCTAGTAAAGTCTTGATTTTGTCTCAAATCGATGAATGGTTCAAATTGCATTTCCTTCCTTACTTAATTAAATTTCGTGGTTTTGTTTTCTACTTTAAGTCTAAAAGAAATAGCATTGCTCGGCTAGCAACTAGGTGATGACTCTTTCATAGGTTTTTTTTGTTTTAGAAGGGAAAGCATCGTTTGGATGGCAACCGGATGATGACTTTCCCATATGATGGCCAGAAGGAAAAGGCATACTCGGCTGGCAACCGGGTACCGTCACTTCCATAGGTTTTCTATTTTCACAAATGTAGAAGCAAAAAGAAAAAAATGCAAATAAAGAAAAAAAGTCAAAAGAAAAAAAATAACAAATAATATATATGTGTCTAGGGATCCCATCGAACGAAACGTGTAGTGAGGTTGGAATCATTTTAGTCTTTAACTCTTGAGAAAGATTGAGTCCCGAACTAGGTGGAATACTTTTTAAAGAAAAATTTTTAATTGGGAGTTTAGAACTTGAAGATGAATTCTATCAACTTTTTTTGTGAAAGAAGTCACAATTTGGGAGAGTGAATGATATCTTTATTTGGTTTTAATTCGCTTCTCTTCTGATCTTTGATGTTTGCTTGAGGATAAGCAAAAGGCAAGTGTGGGGAAGTTTGATAGCTTACAATTTCAGCATGCTTTATTATCTATTGTTTTGTATATTGGAATGGTTTATTGCTGATTTGTGATTAAACTTTGTGTATTCAGGTGTTAAACAATTCTGATTTGAAATATCAAGGAAATAGAGTTAACCTGGAGTCAAGGTTAACACTGAAGTTAAAGAAACAGTAATCTGTTAAAGAGGTAGTAGCTGTGCAGATTTAGGCTGGAGTCAAGGGTAAGAGGCTGCGTACAGAGGCAGATATGGGATTAATCGAGCAATTGAAATCCAATAGAAGACTTATTGTTTAATTAGGAACATTTTTTTCTTTTTATTATTTATTCCATTTTTATCAGATAATTTAGGAATTTAAAACAAAAGGGTTTTTAATGTTTTGATTTAGCTAAACTTCTTGCCTATTTAGGAGATTGGATTTTTATCCTATTTTAGCACTTGTAATGGGAAGACTTGGGCATTGGGTTTTCTGGAACAAGACTGTATCCAGCAACGTTTGGCTTTTGTTATTTTTTACTTTTTATTGATTTTGAATGACAATTTTAGTTTTCAATTCAATTATGTGTAGCTAAGTTCATCTTTCTTTCGACTAAGGAGATTATTTGAAGTTATTATCAACGTGATGCTTGTTCTTAATCGTGTTTCCAAATTTCAGTTTTCAGATCCAAATCAGCAATATTTTTATTGTTCAATTTTTTATTTTGTCAATTCGGCCAGTTGTCGTTTATCGAAAGGTTAAACATATCGTTATTTTATTGTATTGTGCTATCATGATACAATAGAAGTTTTGTAACAAACGAATTCTTTTAAAGCTTTGTGGTTGGATTTGGATTAAGTCTTTCTTTTATGCTATCATAAAGTCTTGAGTTAAAGTCGGTTCTTACGCGTAAAGCCTTTTCGAAATTAAACATTTTCAGCTATCTACAAGTGCGTTTCGGAATTGAGAGTAAATGATTTAGCTATCTACTATCATTCTCATATTTGAAAGAGATTTTATTAATCGTACAATCATGATTAAACTAACTGACTAATTCAAGAAATTTACTTTTTGTACCTGTGATCAGTTGATATAAAGCTGAAAGTATTCCTTAGTCGGAAGATTATCTCCAACTGAATTTCCATTCCTTTCAATTTTTAATTTATCAATTTTGTTAACTATCAATTTTTCGATTCAACTTCAAACCCCCGATTTTTATTTTTCATTGCAATTTTACTGGTTATTTAATCAAAGAAGGTTGATTTCATAAGTCCCTGAGGAGACGATCCCACTTATCGCTATCGCAAATATACATTATTTTAGTGGAACGGGTTTTACTTTATTTTTTATTATGGATTTGACAGACATCACATGCCAATCAGCCAGGATGATTCAACTCAATACCACGATCTTATGGTCGAGGTAGCCCCTCTGAACTTGCTTTCTTGAATAATATATCGAACATTAAGAATACTTTTGAATTAGTACATGAGGCTTTAATGTTGCTTTTGTTTTCCTAGCGGGTGGTGATAATGTTATTATCTCCTTTAATATGATGAATGCCATGAATGATTTTGTAGGGGGAGATTGGAGGGTTATGCATCACATCTTTAAAAGAGTGCAATTCTCGACACCCGATTTTACACCAAAGGAGTGCATCGTGTATTTAGACTTTATAGGAATTTCTCCCACGCTTATTTGTAAAAAATTGATTAGATATATGGCGGGTTCCTTTGGCCAAATTGTTTCCTTGAACTGCGACTTTAATAGACCAAATCGTCTTGATTGTTTCATGCCTTGTCTCGGTATTATTTGGAACAATTAACCATTCATTCAAACTTATCATGGGTGCAATGGATTTGACGGTTTATACCAACCATAGACAAGGGGTAGGCTTCCAACATTGCCAAGATAATGATTCGAGTGTCTTTTGTGATTCAAACGAAGTTTCTGTTGCATCTAGTGGTTTGATTGCATCATCTCATTCGAAGGACAGAATGGACACTTTCATTATCAAGTCAGGTTTGCAAGCTTGAAAAATATTGGAACATTCTGGGGCAAGTTTGAGTGTCTATCCGAAGACTAATAATGTTCAAAACAAGGGTCAATTGGTGGCGAAATCCCTTTCTCGGGCAGCAAGCTTACAGATGCCATTTATGCATCAACCAATGGACTCAATTTCGTCGGGTCCTGATATTTCAAAATGAATTGCGTTATTACCTTGTCGCAAAGGTCATCACCAGAATTGGAAAGAAGTAAACTACTGAAATGGGAAACAAACTAAGCTTGTTCAAAGAACATCACAAATCGTTAGTTATGGCAGCAATAGATAAGATCGCATATCGTTGAATCAATGAGAACTTCATCAAGGTATTTTATACCTCATTTATGTCATTATCTTTCTTAAGTTGGAATTGTTGAAGAGGTCTCAATAATAGGGCAAATCAGCAGTTTGTGTTATCTTGTGTTCGGAAACATAATCTGGAATTTTTTATCATGTCGGAGACGAAAATTAAAGGTGTCTCCGATCATGTGGTGTGTAGCTTTAGGTGTACAATGATTTTTCTTATCATTACATTCTATCATCTGGTTTATCAGGGGATATGTTGGTCTCATGGAATTCAGCCCTTCTCAATGGGCGGTACTTCGATCCACATCAAGATGGATGGTTGTAAAATTTTCTTTGCAACAATTGGATTTTTTCATGTTGAGTCTTTATACATCGACGAGTCAGGTTGAAAGAAACGCAATGTGGTTGGAAATTATATCGACAATACGTGATTTATCAAGGATTTTGGTTTGATGAATTTTTACATGCTTTAGAGCGAGCATGTGGCAGAATTTTACTGTTAATGGTTTGCTTTCAAGACTTTGTTTTGGATTGCAAGTTACAAGACTTACCACTTCAAGTTCGGCGCTATACTTGGCACAACCTGATTTCCTTTTCTCACATAGATAGGGTACTCGCTTCGGCTGAAATTTTATACCATTGGCCGTCTATGATAATTACAATAGTTGACACCACTCTCTCTAATAATTTATTGATTTTATTTTGATCATGTATTGCACCAACCACGAGTCCGAGGCCATTTAGATCTCTCAATTTTCATTGGGGCAATGCAGATTTTTTGCTGTTCATTCGATGTACATGGCAGTCCATTTGCTTGTCTAATTGAAACAAGGATATTTCGTACAAGTTAAAAAAAATTAAGTTCAACTATTAGGCCATGGTGAAAATTTTAGGATTTGGAGAGGACAATTTTAGATCTTGAAGCAAAGACTTTAGCCCAAACTGGTAGCAATGTCCCACAGCCTCTCACATTCACATTGACGCAAATTACAGAAATTAGCAACAATCGGACTTAGCTTCAAGAACATCACGGCTGTTTGGAGAAATTGCTACAATAGCAATCCCTGAGTATCTTGGACACTTTTAGGAGACAACAACACCTCCTTTTTCCATCGAACAGGATCATCCCGCTTTCGGAACAACCGAATAAACTTGTTGAAAATAAATGGTACAATTATCTCGAATGCATAGGTAATATCAGAGGCGATTAGTACATACTATGAGTGAATTTTCATGGATGATCCAGCAGTTCAATTTTCACTTTGTATGTTATGATTTAATATTATAAATGCAGATAGAAATTCAGCCTTGGCTGCTCCTTTCTTAGTGGTGGAAGTATGGAGGAGCATTTGTTCTTGTCGTGAGAATAAAGCACCAGACGTTTTTAAAATTTTTTCTTTTACAAACGGTTCTGGGAGGATATGAAGACGTAACTTATGGGCATCTTCAATCGATTTCATGAGACTTTACTACCGCCCAACTTCATAAAGGATGTATAAAATAATTTTCAGGATATTATCTATTCGTCTACAAGTTGTTCTTCCTTAATTTTTCGGAAATCAGTTTGTGTTGGTTAACGAAAGAAGTATTCATGAGTTTTCATTCTTGGCATCTGAGGTCATTCACAACCTACATTCTTATCGAAAATCTTGTCTGGTTCTAAAATTAGACTTTCATAAAGCTTTTGATAGTATTACATGGGTTTTCATTGACTCGGTTCTTCAGAAAATGGGCTTTGATAGGAAATGGATTGCATGGCTTTCAAATTGCAAAAAGAATTCATCTACTTCGATTTTGATAAATGGTAGTCCAAGTGCACCTATACATCTTCGCAAAGGTGTGAAATAGGTGGATCCGCAATCATCATTCATTTTTGTGCTAGCCGTTGAGGGTTTGAAATAGCTCATGGATTGTAGTATTGGAGAGGGTGTGTTACCCGAGTTTAGAATGGATGATTTGCTATCAAATATTTCATTACTTTGGTTTGCGAACGATACTTTATGTTTTCTTCTACAAGATGAATCAATTATATCATATTAACTACCACAAGAGTGCGCTGATGGGAGTTCATGTCCTCGAAAGTTCACTATCATCATATGCAAACTTATTGCTCTACGGGTTGAGAAATTCCCAAATAAATACTTAGGAGAACCTCTTTGCATTAAATGGCCTACCATTGCTTCTTGGGATCCTTTGATTGCGGAGTTCAAGCATCGGTTAACAAATTGGAAGGAAATTGTCTTTTTTATGCGGGCAAGACCATTCTTATCAAGTCAGTACTATCTTCCCTTCCGATTTATTTATTGTCCATTTATAAATTGCCTAATTCTATTGTTATTAAGTTGAATCATTTGATGAGAAATTTTTTATGGCAAGGTGATTTGAATGCGATGGGCATGTCTAAGGTGGGATCAGACACAATTAATCTTCCGCAACATCCAGGGGGATTATTTATTCATCAGGATTTTAAGCTAGTTAACACTAGCTTACTTTTGAAATGGTTTTGGAAATTGTGAGCTACGAATGAGGAGTCACTTTGATACGCCTATTGCGTTCGGCCTTATGGGGTGCGGACTTGGCACGATATGATACTTCTTGATTACAAATCAGTCTCACCTATCTAGAGAGGGATTATCACGTGTTGCTTTAAGAACAAATTAAATAGGAATTCTTCTCTCCCTAAGTGAGCGTAAGAGTGGGGAATGGGCTGGCTGGCTCTTTTTAGCATGATAATTGGACTCCAAAAAATCGATGCAATCCTTATTCCCGGATTTATTTACATATGCAATAGGAAGAAATCTGTAATTCAAGAGGTGTGTAGTTTCATTTTTTGTAGCCACGCACAATCTGTCCCTTGTTGGAAAAGAAGCTTAAGTATTACGGGGCATCAAAGTTGTATAGAGTTGAAAGCTTGGATTTCATTTTCATGTCCATCCCTTTTTCAAACCATTAATGATGGTGGGGATTTGGGGCTGCCAATTCTTTTGGTGAACGATGACCAAGTTAGATGGGAGATTGGGAACCAAAATGACTACTAGGCCACTTCCTTTTCATGGTTATTATAAACAGTCGCATTGGACGCCACCGAAGAAGAACTTTACTCTTGTTTAGAGTACTTATCTATTACGGAAGATCAAGTTTTATGGATGGTTGGTATTTCATTGTATGATTCCGACGTGTTAATTTCATTTTCGAAGAGGTTACAACACAATACAGATGACACTTGTCCATTTTACTTGGAAACAAAAACAATGGAGCATTGTGTGTTCTTATGTGAGGCGAGCATTAGATTTTGGAGGAAAGTTTTCCAATGGCTGAGAATTTTGGTAGTCATGCCACGAATGGGTTATAGTTTTTCATTGTTACGACGATCTTATTTCAAGCATGGAATTTTTCACGATTTTGGGACGTGGCTGTGGTTCATCATATCTTAGAATATTTGGAAGAAACGAAATAAATACATTTTTGAGGGTATAGTGGGAAAGGAAGCTATTCTAGTTTTTTTAAAACCTCCGGAAAAATAATGTGTTCCTCCATTGGGAAAAGTTTGGGGTAGGTGAGAATTTCGGGGCGCTCATCCCAACTAGGTTGATGCGAGGGGCTGACCTAGAAATAGAGGTGTGCAAATGGTTCGGTAACCGAATTACCAAACTGAACCAAACTGAAATATTAATTTGGTTCGGTTATTTTAAAAATTTGGTTGTTTTGGTTTGTAAAATGTTAATATTTCAGTTATTCAATTCGATTCAATTTTTACGTAGAAAAAACCGTAATAACCGAAACGAACCGAAATATATATAAACACATTAAAAATTTTATTTTAATATCAAACCTTTATTCCTCTCCTCGAAAATGCACTCTTATTCCTTTATGGGTTTCTACTAAGTCATTTAATACATTGTAATACTTATATTGGATGTGCATTTTGTATTTTAAGTGTTAGAATTTGAAATTTTTGTTAATTAATTTAAAATTTTAGTTTGGTTCGATTTTTAACCAAACTGAATAATTTATTTCGGTTTGGTTAATTCGGTTTTCATTCTTATTTGGTTTGGTTTGGTTAACAATATTTTCCTTATTTGGTGTTCGATTAATTTGGTTCGGTTTTCAATTGAATGCACACCCCTACCTACAAAACACCAACTCCTCTTTTTATTAAAAGGAGCATATCACAAATCGTGAAATGCACAAGCGTTACAAAGTTGAATTACAAGAGTTTAAAGCTATCAAGCTACCTGGATTAACAAAAATGTTCGAGATCGAAAAAGAAATGGAACGCTTATTACAATGGAAAATAAACCAACACAAATGAATACTTTTGATGAAAATGTCCTCCTAATCCTATACGCCTTCGAACACAAAACGATTTCTTCTCTTCCATAGAAGTCACGAAATGATGAACCAAAGAGAAGTCCCAAAATCTCGGTTTGATCCTTGCCGAAAGAATGATTGCCATACTTCCAAAAACTTAAGCAATGTCGACGGAAGAGGGGTTGGGAAGTTCATCCATGATAGAAAATGATCCCAAACATGTGCACTTTTATGGCAACGCAGCAAAATGTGGTCGAGGTATTCGGTTTCGAAACAAAATGGGCAAGATGCATCCGTTATTGAAGAACAACAGCTATAGAGGAGAAATGAACGAGTAGTGAGCCATCCATGAAACATTAGCCAACCAAAAAATTTAATTTTTGGTAATAAACAAGCGCTCTAAATGGTATTAAAATCCATCGCTAGGTTGGGCCATCTAGGAGAATCATAAAATCCTAAGAGGCTGAAGTGAAGTTAAGGTTGTCACCTAAGTCCCAAAAAATATGTCTGTAGCATTATTAAACGATAAATGGTGGTGGTTGTCTGGCAGGGGCTAAAGACGGGGACTGTTCTCAGCATAGGCGGCTGATTGCAGCTGAAATAGGATTGGATTCGTACTATTAATCGAGCAACAGAGATGTCTGCAGTGATCCTTAGTGAAATACGTAAGGAACGCTTCCAATAGGGCTTGGAATAATTGTCAATTACGCATACAAAATAGCAGCCCCTTTCCACGTTGCATTCCTTCATTTTGCATATTAAAAATAAGTCCGGGAACAAAGATGCTAGCGATTGGTTCGCGGTCCAATTATCATGCAAAAAAGACGCTCTAAACCCATTCCCAATGACTACCCGGTTGTTTGTGATTAGGTGATTCTAGAAAATCTCCTTACAAAAGCAACACGTCACAAGCGTATTATTCTCTTTGGTAGCATTAACTTTTTGTTAGTTACATTTAATTCTTACAAGCGTAGTGTTTGTCTTTCGATCTCGGATTTATTCACAAATCTGAGTTTACGCATTTTGTAACTTAGACTTTGAGGTTCTCAATTTGAGAATCTTTATGTTATTTATTTTTGTTATGATAAATTTTGATTTAAATGTTCCTGCAGAACATATTTGTAAATATATCCCTGAAGGATATAATAAATAAGTTTGATTTATATTCTTGAAGAGTATATATGTAATTGTATCCTTGAAGGATATAACAATTTATATATATATATACACACACACATTCTCGATAGAATATATATGAAACATCCCTTACCTTATACTGTAAAATAGAATACTAATTGTAGTAATAATTTTTTTTAACTTATTTTAACAAAAGTTATCATACATATATTTATATCATACTAATACTTGTGATCATTCATCTATATAACAACAAAACATATCACTATATCATTCTATTACTACATAATTTTAACGTAATCCAAAACATATATGTTAAATCTCACATCCCGACATTTATCAATTCTATATGCTTATCCTGGCAAGGAGAGAGAGTTTGAAATTGGACATAGCCAGCCGACCTTTTATCCGTGATGTCTACAGGTAGTGAGCTTCTAGTACAGACTTTATCTACAGCTTCAAAACACTGAAAAATATATAGCGTTTTAATGAGTCGCAAGCTCAGTGAATATAAACACTCAATGAACTAACAAATTCACAAATTCATACAGTTACATATTTACATATTCAATGGATATTCAGACTTGTATACTAATGCATGAGTCGTTTATTATTTATTGTGACATTACCAGCCAAACTATTACCCCGGGATACATGTAACATATGATAGATAACAATTGATTTGTTGTCCAGCCTTATAAACAATTCAGTAATCTTTCAGTCCATATAACAGAACATGACCTTTCGGTTCATGAAAAATAGAACATGACCTTTCGGTTCATGTAACAAGTGGTCAACCATATAGGTCTAGATAATAGAACATGTATTGCAATATTTTGGAAGGCATGTCACAACTTTTCCTCTTTCTATTCATTCTGTCATTATGCAAGTGCATATATCATATGGAATCATGTTTGATTCATAAATTTCATAAATATATTTCATATATCAACTTCATCAAGTACATAACTCAATCCATTTCATGAAAATAGTTCATCAATGCTTATACACATATACACAATTCACAATTCACGATTATCATATCACACATATTCAAATACAACATATCATGAATTCATACCAAGTATATTCAATTACCAAATATTATATATTCATATCGCTTTCAAAATCACACATCAACGCAATCAACACATTTCACTTGCAATTTCAATATCAAGTTCATTTCATATTTATACTCACAAAGTAACCAAGCTAATTCCCTCGGAAGCGGCTTGAACATTCCTCCGGTGCACTTTCAATATTCTGAGCTCCTATAAACAAATACAAACTTATATTAATTTCTTATACAATGGATAATTTTTTTTAATAATTATCCTACAATTAGAACTTTATACTCTTATGACCTTACTAACTTCTAAAATCCATATATCTAGGAATACTGATCCAAATACTATAATTTCCATTTCATTCAACTCCTAACTCATAATTATATAACATATAAAAATTTCAGAATCTTTCAACATATGTACTATTTATAATGAATTTTTACTTTCACACTCTAAATCAGTTTTTGCTGCAGAAATCAGAACTAGTCCTATCGAGACCTTGCTTTAATTAAATACTCATAACTTTCAAAATACTAAACCAAACGACCTGAAACTAAAGCCATTATCTTGATAAGACACATATGTATAACATAATAAAATCTTAGAATCATCCAATTATTATACAAGTTTTGGTGAATCAATCTTTCACACTCTTTATTTGTCCCCTTTTACCTGAGCAACTCTTAGTAAAACAACCATAAATTTTCGTACAAAGCTTAGATTGAACTCATTATTTTTTAAAAAATAAATATATAGGTTAGGGTACAACATATCAAACTTTCAGAATTTTACAATTATTATAAAAATTGCGCCACCAGTTTGAATCCCAATCTGCTGCGGTGACTATTCTGCTCTGAATAGTCTGAATTCAATCAGTTATAGAACAAAATCCACTAATTTAAAAATCCCCAAATTTTACATCAAGAACCCTAACATATAGAGCTACAACTCTTATTTACATCTTAATTCAGAATTCTATTTCTAACCCTATGAAAATCACCTTACAAAACCGAAAATATACATGATTCTTGTTTTCTCTTCTTCCTTTTTCTTCTTCTTCCTCTCTTCTCCAAGCTCTTCAAAGGCTGCATTTTTCTCTTCTTTTTTAATAAATTCTCTCATCTTATCTTAATCTTATCAGGTCATATAATATCTAAGTAACCAAAAGACCATTTTACCCTCAATTATATTATTAAGTATAAATACTAATACTTATAACTATACAATAATATACTCATACTTATCCTATACTAATTCTAATAAACAATAACTCCAAAATGATTCTAAAATATTTTAACTAACTATAATTAATTTTCCTCTAAATAACATCCCGAAACTATCTCTTTACATATTCAATTTCGTATTTTATATAACTTAAACTCATGTCTAAAACAATATATGATATATATAATTATACCATATATTAAATTTCATGACATATAACATATGTATCTAAATGCAATTATAATGTTATGAAATGGGATGCCATGAATCTTGGAGATTCTATTAAAGAAGAAAATGAAGCATCCCTATAAGATGGCTCAAAAGTAATGATTTTCCTTAGGCATCATCTACATGAAGAATTGAAAACTGATTATCTCACTTTTAAGGACCCATTAGTTCTTTGGAATGACTTGAAGGAACGATTTGAACACCAAAAAATTGTGATCCACCCAAGAGCTAGGTATGAATGGATTCATTTGAGATTGCAAGATTTTAAATCTGTAAGCGAGTATAACTCAGCTCTATTCAAAATTAGTTCTCGATTGAAATTATGTGAAGAAAAAATTTCTAATTTGGATATGTTGGAAAAAACATATTCCACTTTTCATGCCTCAAATGTGCTCTTGCAGTAGCAATATCGAGAGCGAGGATTTAAAAAATATTTCGAACTGATTTCTTGTTTGCTTGTGACTGAACAAAACAATGAGCTCTTGA
>CATIWQ010483058.1:0-12790 GCA_949673415.1 Euphorbia schlechtendalii | reverse complement strand
CTACCAAAGAAAAAAACTTTGAATTTGGTAAATGTTGGTGAAGTCTGGATCAACAATTCTCCCCCTCCAGACTCAAGGGGTTATCAAGTCAACTCCTAGTTGGAGCTCATGTCGATTAGCTCATTGCATAGCTGAAACTTCTCCCTAGGAATTACTTTAGTCAGCATATCTGAAGGGTTCCCTTCTGTTGGAATTTTCTCTAGATGAAAAACTCCATTTTCCAGTTGCTCTCGTATCCAGTGATATCGGATATCAATGTGCTTTGTTCGAGAGTGATACATAGTATTCTTGCTCAAGTCTATTGCACTTTGACTATCGCAATATACAATGCAGTCAGCTTGCTTTTGACCTAACTCTTCAAAGAATCTCTTTAACCAAATCATCTCTTTTCCTACTTTAGTTGCTGAGATGTACTCTGCTTCAGTCGTAGAAAGCGCAACACATTTCTGTAATTTAGATTGCCAAGAAATTGCTCCCCTGGTAAAAGTAAACACGTATCTTGAAGTTGACTTTCTATGAACGAGATCTCCCACCATGTCAGCATCAACATAGCCTTCTAAGATTCGCTTAGATCTTCTATAACACAAGCACTTCTTCGAGCTTTCCTTCAAAAATCTCAGAATCCACTTCATTGCTTCCCAGTGTTATCTTCCTGGATTATCTAGGAATCTACTTACAACTCCAATAGCATGTGCAATGTCTAGCCTTGTGCAAACCATTACATATATCAAAATCCCCACAGCAGAGGAATATGGAATCTTTCTCATGTCTTCCTTCTCTTCTTTAGTTGATGGACAAGATTCTTTACTCAGCTTCAGATTACCGATAAGAGGAATGCTAACTGGTTTAGCATTCAACATGTTGAAACGTTGTAACACACGCTCAACATATTTTTCTTGTGATAGCAATAACCTTTTGTTTCTTCTATCAAGAACAATCTTCATGCCCAAAATATGTTGGTCGGTCCTATGTCCTTCATGTCAAAGGACTTTGCTAACTGATCTTTCAATTGACAAATTGAAGAAACATCTTATCCCACAATCAACATATCATCGACATATAATAACAATATGATAAAGTTGTTATCAGAGAAGCATCTGAAGTAGACATATGGATCCGCCTGAGTCTACTTGTAACCATGACTATTCATGAAAGAGTCGAACTTCTTGTACCATTGTCTGGGTGCTTGTTTCAGCCCGTACAGACTCTTTTGTAATTTGCAAACCAGGTTTTCTTTCCCTTTTACTTTAAAACCTTCTGGTTGCTCCATGTAGATCTCTTCTTCCAAGTCGCTGTGAAGGAATGCTTTTTTCACATTTAATTGTTCAAGCTCAAGATTCAAGCTTGCTACCAAGCTTAAGACCGCTTGAATGGAAGTCATCTTAACCACCGAAGAAAAGATTACATCGAAATCAATTACCTTTTGTTGTTGAAATCATTTTACTACTAGACGAGCTTTATACATCACCAGCTTTCCGTTGCCATCTCTTTTGAGCTTGAAAACCCATTTGTTCTTCAATGCTTTTCTACCTTTTGGAAGTTTGACTAACTCATAAGTATTATTCTTCTGTAAGGAATTCATCTCGTCTCGCATCGCCTCTAGCCATGATTCTTTATCTGCATGAGTTAGAACTTCCTAGAAATTCTCCGACTCCCCCTCATTGGTAAGGAGAATGTACTCAGAACTAGGATACTTTGATGTTGGTTGACGATCCTTGGTAGATCTTCTAAGCTACTAGTCAGCTTCTACTTGCTAGGTAGGTTGTTCCCCCTGCTCATCAACATCTTCTTCTTCATGACCATCCATTAGTTCTGGCATTTCAACATCTTCACCAATTGTATTGTTTGATTGTGAAGGAACAGTGCTAGGAATGATGCCATTCAAAAACCCTGACTTATCATTTTTCTTGAAGCTTTTGATTGTCTCGTTCTCTTGGAAGACTACATCTCGGCTTCTAATGACCTTCTTCGTCTCTGGGTCCCATAGTTTGTACCCGAACTCTTCATCTCCATATCTTATGAAGATACAGGGACTTGCTTTATCATCAAGCTTTGACCGTTGCTCCTTAGGCACATGTGCAAATGCCTTGCAACCAAACATCTTCAGATGAGAGTATTGAACATCTTTTCCATTCCATACTCTTTTTGGAATATCAAAGTCTATAGCAGAAGATGGTGACCTATTGATGACATAGTAGGCTGTGCTTGCTGCTTCTCCCCAAAATGACTTAGGTAAGTTAGCCATTTTGAGCATACATCTAACCTTCTCCACAATGGTGAGATTCATCCTCTCCGCTACACCGTTGTGTTGTGGGGTACCAGGTACAGTCTTCTCATGTCGAATTCCATGTTTGGAACAATAATTCTCAAACTCATGAGATGTTTATTCGCCACCATTGTAAGTTCGGAGACATTTCAACTTCTTGTTAGTCTCTCTTTCCACCATGACATGAAATTTTTGGAATGACTGGAATACTTGATCTTTTGTTCTTAGGAAATACATCCATAGCTTTCGAGATGCATCATCAATGAAAGTAACAAAATACTTGCTACCTCCTAAGGTCTCTATTTCAAAGGGGCCACAAACATCTGAGTGTACTAAGTCAAGAACACTTGACTTTCTTCTTGATGACTTATTGAATGACACTCTATGTTGCTTATCGAAGAGGTAGTAATCACATGGGGATAGTGGCGTACCATTAGTAGAAGGTACAAGCGACTACTTTGCTAGAATCTGCAACCCTTTCTCACTGATGTGAACCAATCTTCTATGCCACAAGTCTGGTGAAGACTCTTCTTCAGCTGCATGCAACCCATCTTTACAAATGATTGCGTTTGTTTTGTACAGTGTACAACACATGGTTCCTCTTGCAATTACCAAAGAATTCCTTGTAAGCTTCCATTTCCTACTCCCGAGGAAATTCTCGAACCCTTCGCGATCTAGGACACCACAAGATATCAAGTTAAGCCTTAAATCAGGAACATGCCAAACTTCTTTGAGGATGAGTGTTCAGCCAGTGTTCATCTTGACACAGTTGTCACCAATTCCGATAATTTTGGAATGGCCACTATTGCCCATCTTCACCATCCCAAAATCTCCTACTTTGTAGGTGGTGAAGAACTCCTTGTTGGGAGTGGTTTGATAAGATGCTGTAGTGTCGATCACCCATTCTGTCTCATCTTAACTTGAGACTTGGAGACATTGTTCTTCATGATTGAAAGATAAAACAACTATCTCCTCAGTTGTTGCAGTGGTGTTCCTTTCTTCTTCTTGGTTGCTGCCGTCCTTCTGTTCCCTCTTCAGCTTTCGGTAGTTCCTCTTTAAATGGCCTTCTAATCCACAGTGGTAGCATTTGACTCTACCCTTGGGTTTGGATCTACCTCTAGACTTTTCTCCGCCTTTTGATATGTCTGAATTGTTAGATCCTTTAGTTCTACTCCGACCTCTGTATTCGGTGATAAGAGCTTGACTGCTTTCGTTAACCGTGACTTTCCTCCTAGTCCCTTCGTTGAGTAGAGTGCTCATAACATGGTTTAAGGACAGTATTCCATTTGGAGCAGAATTAGTCACAGACACTACCAAAGTATCCCAACTCTCTGGTAAAGAGCTGAGCAACAATAAGGATTGAACCTCATCTTTCTAGTGTGGTTTTCATAGAAGATAACTGATTAATGCACTTCAAAATTCATTCAGAAATTTGGCAACTGGAGTTCCATCCTTATACTTCATGCTGACAAGATTATTTATCAGGAATAATTTGTTCCAAGTAGTTTTTCGATCATAAAGATCTTGCAACTTCATCCATAATTCATGGGCAGACGTTTCCTCCGAGACATGACCGAACACTTTGAAATCTATCCATTGGTGAATAGTTCCAATGGCCTTTCTATTCAACTTGATCCAATCGAAATCTTTCATGTCTTTGGGCCTAGCAGTGTCTCCTTCGATTGCTTTATGCATATCTTTATAGTACAAAATATCCTCCATCATGGGTTTCCATATTGACCAGTTGGACCCATTCAATTTGATCATGGATGTTGAAGAACTTTCCATTTTAATTAACACAACCACCTTTTGTGGGACCCGCTCTGATACCACTTGTTAGGTCCCGAATAATTAATTCGGTAACAGGGTGATATGTGTTAACTAAAATAGATTGCAACAACAAGTAAAGCAATAAAGCAACACAGAGATTTTAAGTGGAAACCCTTGAAAGGAAAAAACCAAGTGAACCGACAAGGCCAAACCTTTATTAATAAAAGTGGTTGAAATTCTCAAGAAGAGAATCTCATATTAGTCACAAAGCAAAACTCCCATATTAACAAACAAATCCGAGATCGAAAAGTACAAAGCATGCCTATTACAATGAAAATAAACCAACATAAATGAATACTCGAAAGGAAATTGTTATCCGATTCAAATACCCTCTCGAACACAACTCTATTTCGCCTTTTCCAAAGAAGCCAAGTTATAATGAACCACAGAGAAGTCTCGAAGTCCCGATTAGAGCCTGGCCAAAAAATAATTGCCAAATATACAAGAAACCCGTTAGCGTTCGCGGTACCGGAAGCGTGATGCCTATCCATCGCAAACAATATTGCCAAAGATGCGTACTTGAACGGCAATGCAGCAATATATGGTCGATAGATTCGGTCTTAGTGCAAAACGGGCAAATTGCATCCTCAATCACATTATGCGAATGGAGAAAAGAACATGTTGCACGATGGCCATGGAAAACTAACCACCCAAAGAATCTGATTTTCGGCAAGAGACATGAGTTCCAAATGATGTTGAAATCAATTACTAGTTTAGGCCATCTAGTCGAACAATAGAAACCTTTACAAAATGAGGCTGCTGAATAAACTTGATAGTCTTCGAGTTCCCAGATGAATCTGTTGCCACAGTGGGGAACAACAACTACCCCCTTTCCGCATCTGCTGTTGAATCATTAGAAAAGAAAAGGCCTTGTTCGAGGTGCTAATCTAGCCACGAAGTTGCGCACAATGATCTATAAGCGAAAGCCTTAAATTACGTTTCCAAAAGGGTCGGGAATGGTTATTCTCAATAAAGAGAGAGTTGCAGCCTGCCGAAACTGAGCATGATTTCCTGTTAAAATGGCATAAAGATCAGGAAACAAAGATGCAAATTGTTGGTTTGACGTCTAATTATCATGCCAAAAAGATGCCTGATTCCCATCTCCAATAGTGACACAGCTGTTGCAGCTGAAGTGCAGCCAAAAGAGTTGTTTCGGAAGTAACAAGTTACAATATTCCTCCATATTGGTGATAACCTTGATGATTCGGCTTTAGCAAGGTCATTCCAAGAGTCGAAACCATGTAACGACACATAAATGCAATGCCACAGGGACTCACGCCATATCTCCCTCATTTTCCAAAGCCATTTACATGGTAGGTTGCAGTTTATCACTTTAAGATCACGGATATATAAGCCCCCTAAATTTTTCGGCGAATTAACCATTTCCCAACTCACTTTACAAATGCAGTTAATATTAGAATCGCCACGCCATAAGAAATTCCTTACTAATCTATTTAAAATCACACTTACCGAAGAAGAAAATCTAAAAAATAGACATTAAATAGATAGGGAGCGATGAAAGTACCGACTTGATTAGCACTAGACAGCCCGCGTAAGAAAGGCAGAACCCTTCCAATCCGATAAACACTTCTTGAACTTTGCAATTAGAGGATCCCAACATGGTACCGGTAAACGTTTGAGGCAGAGAGGGGCACCGAGGTACGTAATCGAGAATTTTTCAATTCGACATCTCAAAATAGAGGCACCCGATTGCAAAAGAGAATCCGAGCAGTTAATACCTAGGAGCGAGCTCTTGTGGAACTATAATGATACTATTCCAATAAGAAAAAAATTCCAAGCATTTCGATAATATAAGTTTCGAATATTAATAAAAAAACAACCTAAATTTAGTTCGAACCGAATAAAAAAAAACCTATATCTTGCGAATTTTTACATTGTCTATTTTTCATGCCTTTTTTATCGTTTTCATATAAAAATTTCAAATAAAAGACATATTCTAAATTAATATGCGTGCGTGTGTTTGCTTGCTTTAGCCACCCTTAGTATAAAAAATAAAAAAAAAACACCTATTGATTAGTTATATTGGATATCTGAAATCAAAATAAGTGAGAAAGAAATGTTTTAGTTATTTCATTTAAATTAGTTATTGGGATAATTATTTAAATACGCTAAAAATGAAGTTTTTTTCCTTATTATGATACTATTTAATTAATTAGTAGTTTATACATCAACCAAATTTGATATTTTTGTTTTACGACATCAAACCAGCTTCTTTCTTTTTCTTTCTTCTTCATTTTTTTCCTTTCAAATCGAAAGTTAATTTCGTTGATTTCTTGCAAATTATTTTTGAAATGCGTGCAAAACCATCGTTCAATGCTCTTATACCTAGTATAAGAGCACTTATACTTGGTATAAGAGATCTTATACCAGGAGTAAGACCTTCACATAAAAGTTTTTGAATTTTTTTATCACGGTCTTATACTTGGTATGCATGACCCTATTCCAAGTATATGACAATTTCCCAATCAAAATCGCTCAACAAATACAGTTACTATTGAGATTAATCTATGAAATCTAAAAATTTCAATAATAAATCACAAAATACAACAAATCAAGAACCAAAATGTGTCACATTAACTTAGAAAAATAATTGATACCAATGACTTAGTCATATCTAAATCAAATAGCCATCAAACTATATAACCAGACGAACACAAATTCTAGATGCTTACAATCAAAATGAATAAAATAACACAAAGGCGCGGGGATCAAAGTTAGAAACACAAGTATGTATAATATGTAACTAGATCTAAGAAGAGATCAAAATGTATTGAAAAACAAGTTGAAAAGCATATCTCAAATAAAAAGAGCAAAGAACGGTGAGACAACTAAAAAGTGCAGATCATGATCGGAGGAGAAAAAGATCAGTGACTGAAACTGTTCGGAGCGTACATTCAAATCAGAAGAAGATCTATTTGAAGGGAATTTATATATGATACCGGATATTTAGTACCCTTCCTAATCCAACGGTTGAGTATTTATTACGTTTAAATTAAATATTCTATCATCTTAATTAATTACTCTCTCATAAATACATAATTGTTGGATTGGGGAAGGGTATGTACCATATATAATTTCCCCTATTTGAAAAAACTGAATTCTATACCAGTTGAAATTGTGAAGAAAAATGGAGAGAAATAGACAATTTGCATGACAATAGGATGAGTTTGTATATAAGATGAAATCTTAGGTTTATAGAGTATGAAAAGGGATGAAGAGACGAAGAGATGTGTAGAGATGATGATATGTAGGTTAAATTGATTTGGGAGAAAAGATTTAAAAAAATTCATAACAAAGAAAAAGGGGAAACAAATGTTGGGCTTTGTAAAATAAGGCTTATTTTTTTTAGAAATACAAGCAAATCCCTTATATGGGTAAAATATTTTTTTTTTCCCATAACAAAAAAATATTTTCACTTTCCTCCTAAGAAGCAAGAAAACTCCTAAATACTAACGTTTCCCGATCCGTTTCCACCTCGGAAACATGGATTCACGTTATATTTGGCGTTTCATGTGTATGTTTCCACTTTGTGAACCTATTTCCATTCCCGTTTTTGTACTACCTAGCTTTCCTCTTTTTTAGTTTTGTTTTCTCTTCTACAATCCTTTTGTATTTGCATGACTTAGGTATAATAACTCTTAGACCATACTCAAATTCGTAATAAAAACCATTTTATGAAGACATTATACTTCGTATAGTAGTTGTTACACATAGTATAAGAGTTATTATACCTAGTATACAAGTTGTTATACCTGGTATACAAGTTATTACATTCTCATATTCTAAGACAATAACTAAGTTACAAAAAAAATCATGTTATGAATGCATTAAACCTGGTAAAAGAGCTATTATTCCAGGTATATGGACTATTTTACCTATATTATAACAAATCTGACATTCTTATTGTAGGTCTAATAATTTTTATATCATACTCGATTTCGTAGAAAAAACCATTTTATGAAGGCATTATACCTAATGGCAGTTGTTATATCTAGTATACGAGATGTTATATCTAGCATAAAATTTGAATTTTTTAGTATTAAACTTTTATATCATACTCATTTTCGCAGCAAAAAGTAATGTTATGAAAGAATTGTACCTGATATAACCACTACGCCATAGATAGTCTGTTGCAACAATGATAAAATGTTGCCTAAAGTGTTGTGAAAGAACTTGTCGCAATCACACTATTCTGTGAAAAAAGTCGTTGGTGATAACCCTTTTTTTTCTCATAACACTAAGAAATGTGTTGCAACAAGTAACTTTTAGCAACACTTTTTTAGTAATTGTAACGAATTTTGTTGTGTTGCAAAAAAAGAGGGCACCGTCAGCTTTAACATCCGTTAATTTTTTTCGTAACACTTTTGTTGTTTATTCGCAACACTTTTGTTATAACACTTTTAGCATATTTGCAACACCATGTCTAGTTATAGCAACACCTTTTTAAAAGCACTTACGTCGCATTTGAAACACTTTTTACGGTTATTGTAACACATTTGTAAACCACTTAATTGATGCCATAATTCAAAAAAATTGAAATTCATTATTTTATATAATTCATAATGATAATATTTAATTATATACAAATTGAAACAAGAACTAAAAAATACATGATACTATATAAACTAAAAATAACGCTATTAAAAATATATAGTTTTTCCAATTTACAATTTTCTTCCACCATTCTTCATTCAATATATTCATGTAGATTTCTCTTTCTATCACCTTCTTTTTCAAACTTTAGCTATTCTCCTCACTTTCTAACTGTTCCTCAGCTGCTGTGGCCATCAACTTGTCAAATTTACAATTTTCATCCACCATTCTTCATTCAACATATTCATATAGACTGCTCCTTTTTTGTTAAGCTTCAAATCAACTAATCATGAGTCAATATCTCAATTTTAATACAATAGCATATACAAATGAAAATAGCAGCAAGAAATTTGCATGACAAAATTAATATAAAGTGACAATACAAAGCATACACAATAAGCTGAACATAATGCATAAAAATAAAAATTGGTAAAAGATGCACAATCAAACTGAAGATACACAATTTCTGTTTAAAAATCACAGAAAAAGGGAAAAAGACATGATTAAAATCAAACCTTAAGACAAGATCTAATACTAGCTCAACAAAAAGTAGAACTATAATTGGAACCAAAATATAAGATTATAGCACATAACCAAGTTTTACGCAACAATCTCAATAATTATAATTGGAACTTGCATTTCATTTTCAGAACTGGTAACTTGATAAGATATATAAGTTGAAGTTTGACTACTTAGTGCTAGAATTAAAAAGCAATTACTACACCAACTAATATTCTATCTGAATGAAGTATAAAAAAGATGAATATATTAGTAGAATTAATCTAAAAGAGAAAACTATTAACTGAGAAGTATAGTAAAAAAAGCAAAAAAAAAAAAAATCTAAAATACATTACAAGATTGCAGGCTATTAACATGAGAACTTACCCCTGATTATAAAGGTTGCAAAACTAAACCTTGCAGGTTAAAAGAAAAGACCACACATCTCTGTTAAGAGAAAACATATAGAGTTTAGAATAGTGAAACCCAGTTTGGCTATGGAGCAATTAATTACAGTCATCAATCATGCTAAAGAAATAACCTATTCCAATAGGACATATCATTATATTCTTCAAAGTTGATCCTCTAATCAAAATTCTACAGAATAAAAGATAATGCATCAAGCACAAGTCTGATTGAATTGCAAACCATCACTATATACTTAATGCCATTTATCATGAAAAGGAAAACAACCAAGATGAAATGAAAAGATGAAGCAATTAAACTCACAAGTTTAATTAATGTCAATACTATATCTTATAACGAACCAATCATGAAATGAAACTGAAATTCACAAGTTTTCAAGATATGCCAATTATCTTTCCCCACAAGACTCACTATTTAACTTTTTCCATGTATACTATTTATGTTTTGGATCTTAGGAATTTGTAATTTATCAACGGAATCTGAGTTTTCCTCTAATTACCTTTCTAGAGAACTTAGCTTGAAGCCATAAAGGCGAGATATCCATTTGAATTTGGTTCTCGACATTAGATGGGTGGAAGGAAGTGCTGATACGATTCAAACATCAGCACTTAAGATCCTCCAGAACTATTCTGCATCAAAAATGTCAAAAAATTCACTGCAATTCATCATAGCATATAGAAACTAAGTATTACATTTATACAGATAAATTTTGCTCAAGTACAACAATAGTTATATTCCAGTATCAGTCACTGCCAATAAGTAGAACACAATACAAAAAAATAGAAATTCACATCCCAAAATAAGCAAAAAAGAGTGAAGCTCATTTATGGAATAGAATAATTATGATTATGAATAATACATTATAATATTTTCAAGAATTCAGGAAAGAATAATAAAATCAGTAAAAGTTATATTTGATTTTAAATAGGATGTTACAGGATTCAAGCACCCACACATATATTTGTCCAGTTCAATTGCTCCACGTGGAGATTATTTTTTTGAAAAAAAAATTGAAATTTGTTTAAAGTGCCTATGAAGTAAATGAATCAACTTACCAAAAAGACAGTTGTTTTTGCTATCCCATGTAATACCATTTAACATCATAGACTTTTGGCTTTACATTCAGCCATTTCTTCATCGCAAGGGAAGGCCAAAAGGCATGCAAATCAAATGCAATACTTCCAATCAAAACACCACCAACAAAAACACAGTAACTATTGAAAAAACAAAACAGCACAATTCAGTTAATACCTCTGACTGCCTTCCTCTCTTACCTTCATTGTGTCAAAGATCAAAGGTTCAGGCTATAAAGTTTGTAAAACAAAAATAATAAATAGAGCAGACATTCAATAATAGCAGCAGGTTTAGACATAGGATTGTCATCATCCGAGGAGATTACTATTTAAATAGCAAGATTCCATTACGGCCCACCAATTTTTAAAAATATATTGAATACCTAAATTTAACAAATTGATTAATAAAAAAAGAAATTCTAGAAGGGATACAAAGGTAGGCTGGTTAAATTTCACAATTTAGTTTCCCTCCTCCACCTCTCGACAAGTGTTGAAATGAGTTGATTATTTATACTCATAGCATGAATCTTTCTTAAGTAACCAAATCCGGCTTTCTCAACCAATTCTATCTATTTTGGAATGAGCTTCCATTCACCCAACTTAGACGTGTGCTCATGGCATCTAAGTGCGCCACGTTCTTGGAAACAAAATTCATAGTTACTCATATAATCACGATCCTCGTATTTGAATTACATCAAGATTATCATGTTGGTGTGAGTCGAATCTATCGATTAATGAATCATTAACATCAAATAAACCAATTAGTGAGGTATGAATTGAAAGAAGCAAGAAATATGCAAGTAGTCCAATGAAATGTTCATCACTAGTCAAAAGCATATATTAATACTCTATTAATACGACTATATTAATCTGAGGTCAAATTCAAATCCCTCAATAGTCAATACGATTGAGAACCCAAGCATAGAAACATGACACAAAGATGCATGGAATTGACTTAATTATCAGATTATAAATTATATTATGTCCTTGGAAATCTTCTTTATGCTTTGAATGTTCTATTATATTTTTATGTATGTTATCCTAGTACAGTTAACCCATTCGACTCCACATACATGGAAAGTAAAACCTATACAAAGTCCACAAGTAGTTGTGATTACACATCCATCCATAACCAAATGAGAAGCTATTAACATAGATTTATCAAGCATTATTAAAAAAAGGAAAAGGAAAGGGATTACAAAGAAAACAAATATTATGACTATTGAATCACACTTGAAGGTTTAGGAAACCACTATTTTCATTTCCATAAAGTCAATTCAAACACAAATGTTGGCTCAGTTCTTGAAAATTCTTTAAATTATATCCAAAATTGATCTTCACAGAATAAACTCAAACTACATTCATATTCATGCATCCTAGTAACAAAAGTTCTAAAATGACAAGTAAAGTTCTAGCATTAGACTCAAGCAAACAAAAAAAAGGAACAAAAATCACCATGACTTAGATTCAGTAGTAAGAATAATTCAAAACATTAGCAAGAGAAATGAATCGAGAGAACATAAACCAATCTAGAATATGATAAAAGATGAGACAAGAAATTTATTGAAGGAGATTGGTTTAATACAAGAAGAACCAACTAAGGTCTATGTCGACAACAAGTCAGCCATTGCCTTAGCGAAGAATCCTGTATTTCATGATCGAAGCAAACACATTGATATCGCTATCATTTTATATGAGAGTATGTTATGAGAAAAGAAGTACAAATTGGATACATAAAGACACAAGATAAGATTGTAGATATATTCACCAAGCCACTGATGGTCGAAAGCTTCATGAGATTGAGAAGTCTACTTGGAATGACTAGATCAAGTTTAAGGGGGGTGTTGGATTATAAACTTGATCTAATTAAAAAAAATCCAAACTAATTTGGAGGCTATTAATTACAACCAATTTGGAGTTCATTAAATTCAACTAAATAAGTTAGTTATTAATTAATTTGGTTGGGAGTTGTGGTTAGATGGATGTTGTGGTTAGTAAATGTGTTAGTTGGGAGTTGTATCATTCACCTATAAATAGGTGAGTTGTTTAGTTGTTTATCATCAAGTAGAAGTAAGAACTTCTT